>JAGGCT020004092.1:31635-91040 GCA_017654935.2 Phymorhynchus buccinoides | reverse complement strand
TAAGCACATTGTAACGACCTTTACGGGTCTGTAACGACCGTTACTAATGAAGAATGTGTAAGCAAGGCTTTGAAACGTTTTGATAGTGACTAATTCCATATAATAATGACTGTTTAGCACATTGTAGCGACCGTTACGGCGCAACTGCAACTGGCACAACTGGCACAACTGGCACAACTGGCACAACTGGCACAACTGGCACAAGGCTTTGACACAACTGGATGTGACTGATTCACATCTCGTAAAGGTTAAGTTACAATGTGGCCCTAACGTACAGTTACACTAATGTCAATACGAGATGGAATTAGTATATCCAAGGCTTTCAAAACCAAGGATTAGTGACTAATTCCATATCATAATGACTGTTAAGCACATTGTAACGACCGTTACGGGTCTGTGTAACGACCGTTACTAATGAAGAATACGTCTATGCAAGGCTTTAAAACGTTTGGAAAGTGACTAATTCCATCTCGTATTGACTGTTAAGCTCATTGTAACGACCGTTACGGGTTTGTGTAACGACCGTTACTAATGAAGAATGTGTCTATGCAAGGCTTTGAAACGTTTGGATAGTGACTAATTCCATCTCGTAATGACTGTTAAGCACATTGTAACGACCGTTACGGGTCTGTGTAACGACCGTTACTAATGAAGAATGTGTCTATGCAAGGCTTTGAAACGTTTTGATAGTGACTAATTCCATATAATAATGACTGTTAAGCACATTGTAACGACCGTTACGGCGCGACTGGCACAATGAAGGCACAACTGGCACAACTGGCACAACTGGCACAACTGGCACAACTTGCACAACTGGCACAACTGGCACAACTGGCACTGGCACAACTGGCACAACTGGCACAACTGGCACACAAAGGCACAACTGACCCGAACAAGGTCAATATTACAAATGTGTCACTTTAAGGTCGTTACAATGGCTTAACAGTCACAAACGAGGTCGTTACAATGAGCTTAACAGTCAATACGAGATGGAATTAGTCACTATCCAAGCGTTTCAAAGCCTTGCATAGACACATTCTTCATTAGTAACGGTCGTTACACAAACCCGTAACGGTCGTTACAATGTGCTTAACAGTCAATACGAGATGGAATTAGTCACTATTCCAAACGTTTTAAAGCCTTGCATAGACTCATTCTTCATTAGTTTAGGGTCGTTACACACGACCGTTAACGGTCGTTACAATGTGCTATGCACAGTCAATATGATATGGAATTACTAATTCCATATCAAAACTGTTAAGCACATTGTAACGACCGTTACGGGTCTGTGTAACGACCGTTACTAATGAAGAATGTGTCTATGCAAGGCTTTGAAACGTTTGGATAGTGACTAATTCCATATCATAATGACTGTTAAGCACATTGTAACGACCGTTACGGGTCTGTGTAACGACCGTTACTAATGAAGAATGTGTCTATGCAAGGCTTTGAAACGTTTGGATAGTGACTAATTCCATCTCGTATTGACTGTTAAGCTCATTGTAACGACCGTTACGGGTTTGTGTAACGACCGTTACTAATGAAGAATGTGTCTATGCAAGGCTTTGAAACGTTTGGATAGTGACTAATTCCATCTCGTAATGACTGTTAAGCACATTGTAACGACCGTTACGGGTCTGTGTAACGACCGTTACTAATGAAGAATGTGTCTATGCAAGGCTTTGAAACGTTTGGATAGTGACTAATTCCATATAATAATGACTGTTAAGCACATTGTAACGACCGTTACGGGTCTGGCACAACACAACTGGCACAACTGGCAATTAGACAACTGAAACTGTTTCAAAGCCTGGCAAGGCTTTGAAACTTTTGGGTCACACACTGACCCGTAAAGGTCGTTACAATGTGCTGGCACAATGGTGTTACACACTATTAAGCACATTGCACAAACCGTTACGGGTAACACCGTTACTAATGAAGATGGTGTTATGCACTTTCCAACGTTTGGATAGTGACTAATTCCATATCATATTGACTGTTAAGCTCATTGTAACGACCGTTACGGGTTTGTGTAACGACCGTTACTAATGAAGAATGTGTCTATGCAAGGCTTTGAAACGTTTGGATAGTGACTAATTCCATCTCGTATTGACTGTTAAGCTCATTGTAACGACCGTTACGGGTTTGTGTAACGACCGTTACTAATGAAGAATGTGTCTATGCAAGGCTTTGAAACGTTTGGATAGTGACTAATTCCATCTCGTAATGACTGTTAAGCACATTGTAACGACCGTTACGGGTCTGTGTAACGACCGTTACTAATGAAGAATGTGTCTATGCAAGGCTTTGAAACGTTTTGGATAGTGACTAATTCCATATCGTAATGACTGTTAAGCACATTGTAACGACCGTTACGGGTCTGTGTAACGATGTTACTAATGAAGAATGTGTACAAGGCTTTGCACAACTGTTTGGATAACTGACACAATTGGCACAACTGGCACAACTGGCACAACTACTGGCACAACTGGCACATTGGCACAACTGACCGTAAAGGTCGTTACAATGTGCTTAACAGTCGTTACAATGAGCTTAACAGTCAATACGAGATGGAATTAGTCACTATCCAAACGTTTCAAAGCCTTGCATAGACACATTCTTCATTAGTAACGGTCGTTACACAAACCCGTAACGGTCGTTACAATGAGCTTAACAGTCAATACGAGATGGAATTAGTCACTATCCAAACGTTTTAAAGCCTTGCATAGACGTATTCTTCATTAGTAACGGTCGTTACACAAGACCCGTAACGGTCGTTACAATGTGCTTAACAGTCATTATGATATGGAATTAGTCACTATCCAAACTTTTTCAAAGCCTTGCATAGATAATTTAGGGTTAGGGTTAGGTTAAGGCTTTGAAACGTTAGTGACTAATTCCATATCATAATGACTGTTAAGCACATTGTAACGACCGTTACGGGTCTGTGTAACGACCGTTACTAATGAAGAATACGTCTATGCAAGGCTTTGAAACGTTTGGATAGTGACTAATTCCATCTCGTATTGACTGTTAAGCTCATTGTAACGACCGTTACGGGTTTGTGTAACGACCGTTACTAATGAAGAATGTGTCTATGCAAGGCTTTGAAACGTTTGGATAGTGACTAATTCCATCTCGTATTGACTGTTAAGCTCATTGTAACGACCGTTACGGGTTTGTGTAACGACCGTTACTAATGAAGAATGTGTCTATGCAAGGCTTTGAAACGTTTGGATAGTGACTAATTCCATCTCGTAATGACTGTTAAGCACATTGTAACGACCTTTACGGGTCTGTAACGACCGTTACTAATGAAGAATGTGTAAGCAAGGCTTTGAAACGTTTTGATAGTGACTAATTCCATATAATAATGACTGTTTAGCACATTGTAGCGACCGTTACGGCGCAACTGGCACAACTGGCACAACTGGCACACAACTGGCACAACTGGCACAACTGGCACAACTGGCACAACTGGCACAACTGGCACAACTGGCACAACAGTGCACAACAATGTGCTTAACAGTCAATACGAGATGGAATTAGTCAAGGCTCCAAACGTTTGGATAGTTGCATAATTCCATATAATAATGACTGTTAAGCACATTGTAACGACCGTTACGGTCTGTGTAACGACCGTTACTAATGAAGAATGTGTCTATGCAAGTTTGAAACGTTTGTTACTAATGATCTCGTAACAGTTAAGCAATAACGACCGTTACGGAATTAGTCACCGTTACTAAACGAATTGTCTAAAGGCTTGCATAGTGACGTATTCCATTCAATGACTGTTAAGCACATTGTAACGACCGTTACGGGTCTGTGTAACGACCGTTACTAATGAAGAATGTGTGGAATTAGCAAGGCTTTGAAAACGTTTTGATAGTGACTAATTCCATATAATAATGACTGTTATGCACATTGTAACGACCGTTACGGCGTTTTGTAACTGGCACTTGGCACAACTGACAGGGCACAACTGGCAAGGCTTTGAGGGTACATTACATCCGTAACGGTCGTTACAATGACTTAACAGTCACATTGTAACGACCTATACAAGCGTTTTCAAAGTAACGCATAGACACATACTTAATTAATGTGTCTATGCAAGGCTTAGAAACGTTTGGATAGTGACTAATTCCATATCATAATGACTGTTAAGCACATTGTAACGACCGTTACGGGTCTGTGTAACGACCGTTACTAATGAAGAATGTGTCTATGCAAGGCTTTGAAACGTTTGGATAGTGACTAATTCCATCTCGTATTGACTGTTAAGCTCATTGTAACGACCGTTACGGGTTTGTGTAACGACCGTTACTAATGAAGAATGTGTCTATGCAAGGCTTTGAAACGTTTGGATAGTGACTAATTCCATCTCGTAATGACTGTTAAGCACATTGTAACGACCGTTACGGGTCTGTAACGACCGTTACTAATGAAGAATGTGTAAGCAAGGCTTTGAAACGTTTTGATAGTGACTAATTCCATATAATAATGACTGTTTAGCACATTGTAGCGACCGTTACGGCGCAACTGGCACGACCTGGCACAACTGGCACAACTGGCACAACTGGCACAACTGGCACAACTGGCACAACTGGCACAACTGGCACAACTGGCACAACTGGCACAACGTTTCAAAGCCTTGTAGACACATTCAAGGTCGTTACAATGTGCTTAACAGTCGTTACAATGAGCTTAACAGTCAATACGAGATGGAATTAGTCACTATCCAAGCGTTTCAAAGCCTTGCATAGACACATTCTTCATTAGTAACGGTCGTTACACAAACCCGTAACGGTCGTTACAATGAGCTTAACAGTCAATACGAGATGGAATTAGTCACTATCCAAACGTTTTAAAGCCTTGCATAGACGTATTCTTCATTAGTAGTAACGGTCGTTACACAGACCCGTAACGGTCGTTACAATGTGCTTAACAGTCAATATGATATAACACTATCCAAACATTAAAGCCTTGCATAGACTAGGGTTAGTGTAACGACCGTTAGGGTGAAGTTATGGTCTATTAGGCTTTGAAACGTTTGGATAGTGACTAATTCCATATCATAATGACTGTTAAGCACATTGTAACGACCGTTACGGGTCTGTGTAACGACCGTTACTAATGAAGAATGTGTCTATGCAAGGCTTTGAAACGTTTGGATAGTGACTAATTCCATCTCGTATTGACTGTTAAGCTCATTGTAACGACCGTTACGGGTTTGTGTAACGACCGTTACTAATGAAGAATGTGTCTATGCAAGGCTTTGAAACGTTTGGATAGTGACTAATTCCATCTCGTAATGACTGTTAAGCACATTGTAACGACCTTTACGGGTCTGTAACGACCGTTACTAATGAAGAATGTGTAAGCAAGGCTTTGAAACGTTTTGATAGTGACTAATTCCATATAATAATGACTGTTTAGCACATTGTAGCGACCGTTACGGCGCAACTGTAACGACCGTTACACAACTGGCACAACTGGCACAACTGTCACAACTGGCAACAACTTTGAAAACTGGCACAACTGAACAACTGACCCAACTCCATTAACAATGACTGTTCGTTACAGCACAACAGTAACGACCGTTACGAGTCTGTAACGGTTAAATGAAGTCACTATCCAAGGCTTTTGAAACCTTTGCAGTGACTAATTCCATATCGTAATGACTGTTAAGCACATTGTAACGACCGTTACGGGTCTGTGTAACGACCGTTACTAATGAAGAATGTGTCTATGCAAGGCTTTGAAACGTTTGGATAGTGACTAATTCCATCTCGTATTGACTGTTAAGCTCATTGTAACGACCGTTACGGGTTTGTGTAACGACCGTTACTAATGAAGAATGTGTCTATGCAAGGCTTTGAAACGTTTGGATAGTGACTAATTCCATCTCGTAATGACTGTTAAGCACATTGTAACGACCGTTACGGGTCTGTAACGACCGTTACTAATGAAGAATGTGTAAGCAAGGCTTTGAAACGTTTTGATAGTGACTAATTCCATATAATAATGACTGCTTAGCACATTGTAGCGACAGTTACGGCGCAACTGGCACAACTGGCACAACTGGCACAACTGGCACAACTGGCACAACTGGCACAACTGGCACAACTGGCACAACTGGCAAACTGGCACAACTGGCACAACGTTTCACCTGTTCCAGACACATTCTTCATTACTAGTTAAGGTCGTTACACAGTCGTTAACGGTCGTTACAATGAGCTTAACAGTCAATACGAGATGGAATTAGTCACTATTCCAAACGTTTTAAAGCCTTGCATAGACACATTCTTCATTAGTAACGGTCGTTACACAGACCCGTAACGGTCGTTACAATGTGCTTAACAGTCATTATGATATGGAATTAGTCACTATCCAAACTTTTTCAAAGCCTTGCATAGACTAGGGTCTTCATTAGTAAGGGTTAGGGTTAGGGTTAGGGTTACGGTTAGTCCCTTAACGGTGTTAATATGCTAACAGACTGTTAAGCACATTGTAACGACCGTTACGGGTCTGTGTAACGACCGTTACTAATGAAGAATGGTCTATGCAAGGCTTTAGAAACGTTTGGATAGTGACTAATTCCATATCATAATGACTGTTAAGCACATTGTAACGACCGTTACGGGTCTGTGTAACGACCGTTACTAATGAAGAATGTGTCTATGCAAGGCTTTGAAACGTTTGGATAGTGACTAATTCCATCTCGTATTGACTGTTAAGCTCATTGTAACGACCGTTACGGGTTTGTGTAACGACCGTTACTAGTGAAGAATGTGTCTATGCAAGGCTTTGAAACGTTTGGATAGTGAGTAATTCCATCTCGTAATGACTGTTAAGCACATTGTAACGACCTTTACGGGTCTGTAACGACCGTTACTAATGAAGAATGTGTAAGCAAGGCTTTGAAACGTTTTGATAGTGACTAATTCCATATAATAATGACTGTTTAGCACATTTAGCGACCGTTACGGCGCAACTGGCACAACTGGCACAACTGGCACAACTGGCACAACTGGCACAACTGGCACAACTGGCACAACTGGCACAACTGGTACAACTGGCACAACTGGCACAACTGGCACAACTGTAAAGGTCGTTACAATGTGCTTAACAGTCGTTACAATGAGCTTAACAGTCAATACGAGATGGAATTAGTCACTATCCAAGCGTTTCAAAGCCTTGCATAGACACATTCTTCATTAGTAACGGTCGTTGCACAAACCCGTAACGGTCGTTACAATGAGCTTAACAGTCAATACGAGATGGAATTAGTCACTTTCCAAACGTTTTAAAGCCTTGCATAGACGTATTCTTCATTAGTAACGGTCGTTACACAGACCCGTAACGGTCGTTACAATGTGCTTAACAGTCATTATGATATGGAATTAGTCACTATCCAAACTTTTTCAAAGCCTTGCATAGACTAGGGTTAGGGTTATTAGGGTAGGTTAATCGTTAGGGTTAGGGTTAGGGTTAGGGTTAACGGTCGTTACAATGTGCTTAACAGTTCCATATCATAATGACTGTTAAGCACATTGTAACGACCGTTACGGGTCTGTGTAACGACCGTTACTAATGAAGAATACGTCTATGCAAGGCTTTAAAACGTTTTGGAAAGTGACTAATTCCATCTCGTATTGACTGTTAAGCTCATTGTAACGACCGTTACGGGTTTGTGTAACGACCGTTACTAATGAAGAATGTGTCTATGCAAGGCTTTGAAACGTTTGGATAGTGACTAATTCCATCTCGTATTGACTGTTAAGCTCATTGTAACGACCGTTACGGGTTTGTGTAACGACCGTTACTAATGAAGAATGTGTCTATGCAAGGCTTTGAAACGTTTGGATAGTGACTAATTCCATCTCGTATTGACTGTTAAGCTCATTGTAACGACCGTTACGGGTTTGTGTAACGACCGTTACTAATGAAGAATGTGTCTATGCAAGGCTTTGAAACGTTTGGATAGTGAGTAATTCCATCTCGTAATGACTGTTAAGCACATTGTAACGACCTTTACGGGTCTGTAACGACCGTTACTAATGAAGAATGTGTAAGCAAGGCTTTGAAACGTTTTGATAGTGACTAATTCCATATAATAATGACTGTTTAGCACATTGTAGCGACCGTTACGGCGCAACTGGCACAACTGGCACAACTGGCACAACTGGCACAACTGGCACAACTGGCACAACTGGCACAACAACTGGCACAACGAGCTGACCTTGTATTAGTAACGGTCGTTACAATGTGCTTAACGGTCGTTACAATGAGCTTAACAGTCAATACGAGATGGAATTAGTCACTATCCAAACGTTTCAAAGCCTTGCATAGACACATTCTTCATTAGTAACGGTCGTTACACAAACCCGTAACGGTCGTTACAATGAGCTTAACAGTCAATACGAGATGGAATTAGTCACTTTCCAAACGTTTTAAAGCCTTGCATAGACGTATTCTTCATTAGTAACGGTCGTTACACAGACCCGTAACGGTCGTTACAATGTGCTTAACAGTCATTATGATATGGAATTAGTCACTATCCAAACTTTTTCAAAGCCTTGCATAGACTAGGGTTAGGGTTAGGGTTAGGGTTAGGGTGACTTTCCATATCGTTAGGGTTAGGCACATTGTAACGACCGTTAGGGTTAGGGTTAGGGAGGGTTAGGGTTAGGCAAGGGGTTTGAAACGTTTGGATAGTGACTAATTCCATATCATAATGACTGTTAAGCACATTGTAACGACCGTTACGGGTCTGTGTAACGACCGTTACTAATGAAGAATGTGTCTATGCAAGGCTTTGAAACGTTTGGATAGTGACTAATTCCATCTCGTATTGACTGTTAAGCTCATTGTAACGACCGTTACGGGTTTGTGTAACGACCGTTACTAGTGAAGAATGTGTCTATGCAAGGCTTTGAAACGTTTGGATAGTGAGTAATTCCATCTCGTAATGACTGTTAAGCACATTGTAACGACCTTTACGGGTCTGTAACGACCGTTACTAATGAAGAATGTGTAAGCAAGGCTTTGAAACGTTTTGATAGTGACTAATTCCATATAATAATGACTGTTTAGCACATTGTAGCGACCGTTACGGCGCAACTGGCACAACTGGCACAACTGGCACAACTGGCACAACTGGCACAACTGGCACAACTGGCACAACTGGCACAACTGGCACAACTGGCACAACTGGCACAACACATTCTTGACCCGTAAAGGTCGTTACAATGTGCTTAACAGTCGTTACAATGAGCTTAACAGTCAATACGAGATGGAATTAGTCACTATCCAAGCGTTTCAAAGCCTTGCATAGACACATTCTTCATTAGTAACGGTCGTTACACAAACCCGTAACGGTCGTTACAATGAGCTTAACAGTCAATACGAGATGGAATTAGTCACTTTCCAAACGTTTTAAAGCCTTGCATAGACGTATTCTTCATTAGTAACGGTCGTTACACAGACCCGTAACGGTCGTTACAATGTGCTTAACAGTCATTATGATATGGAATTAGTCACTATCCAAACTTTTTCAAAGCCTTGCATAGACTAGGGTTAGGGTTAGGGTTAGGGTTAGGGTTAGGGTTAGGGTTAGGGTTAGGGTTAGGGTTAGGGTTAGGGTTAACACTGTTAGGGTTAGGGTTAGGGTTAACGGGTTAGGGTTGTGTAACGACCGTTACTAATGAAGAATACGTCTATGCAAGGCTTTGAAACGTTTGGACTGACTAATTCCATATCGTAATGACTGTTAAGCACATTGTAACGACCGTTACGGGTCTGTGTAACGACCGTTACTAATGAAGAATGTGTCTATGCAAGGCTTTGAAACGTTTGGATAGTGACTAATTCCATCTCGTATTGACTGTTAAGCTCATTGTAACGACCGTTACGGGTTTGTGTAACGACCGTTACTAATGAAGAATGTGTCTATGCAAGGCTTTGAAACGTTTGGATAGTGACTAATTCCATCTCGTAATGACTGTTAAGTTAAGCACATTGTAACGACCGTTACGGGTCTTGTGTAACGACCGTTACTAATGAAGAATGTGTCTATGCAAGGCTTTGAAACGTTTTGATAGTGACTAATTCCATATAATAATGACTGTTAAGCACATTGTAACGACCGTTACGGCGTAACGACTGGCACTGGCACAAATGGCACAACTGGCACAACGTGTCACAACTGGCATTAACAGTTAGCAATGTAGCTTAACTGGGACATTAGTCACTATCCAAAACGTTTTAAAGCCTTGCATAGACACATTCTTCATTAGTAACGGTCGTTACACAAACCCGTAACGGTCGTTACAATGAGCTTAACAGTCAATACGATATGGAATTAGTCACTATCCAAACGTTTCAAAGCCTTGCATAGACACATTCTTCATTAGTAACGGTCGTTACACAAACCCGTAACGGTCGTTACAATGAGCTTAACAGTCAATACGAGATGGAATTAGTCACTATCCAAACGTTTTCAAAGCCTTGCATAGACACATTCTTTAGGGTTAGGGTAACGGTCGTTACACAGACCCGTAACGGTCGTTACAATGTGCTTAAGTCAGTATGATATGGATTAGTCACTATCCAAACTTTTTCAGTTGCACTATAGAAACTTTTTGTAAAGGGTTACGACCGTTACTAGGGAAGAGGGTTAGGGCAAGGGTTAGGGTTAGGGTTAGGGTTAGGGTTATAGTGACTAATTCCATATCATAATGACTGTTAAGCACATTGTAACGACCGTTACGGGTCTGTGTAACGACCGTTACTAATGAAGAATGTGTCTATGCAAGGCTTTGAAACGTTTGGATAGTGACTAATTCCATCTCGTATTGACTGTTAAGCTCATTGTAACGACCGTTACGGGTTTGTGTAACGACCGTTACTAGTGAAGAATGTGTCTATGCAAGGCTTTGAAACGTTTGGATAGTGACTAATTCCATCTCGTAATGACTGTTAAGCACATTGTAACGACCTTTACGGGTCTGTAACGACCGTTACTAATGAAGAATGTGTAAGCAAGGCTTTGAAACGTTTTGATAGTGACTAATTCCATATAATAATGACTGTTTAGCACATTGTAGCGACCGTTACGGCGCAACTGGCACAACTGGCACAACTGGCAACTGGCACAACTGGCACAACTGGCAACACAACTGGCACAACTGGCACAACTGTAAACAATGGCAACAACTGGCAACAGTCAATACGAGATGGAATTAGTCACTATCCAAACGTTTCAAAGCCTTGCATAGACACATTCTTCATTAGTAACGGTCGTTACACATGTGTAACGGTCGTTACAATGAGCTTAACAGTCAATACGAGATGGAATTAGTCACTATCCAAACGTTTTAAAGCCTTGCATAGACACATTCTTCATTAGTAACGGTCGTTACACAAACCCGTAACGGTCGTTACAATGTGCTTAACAGTCATTATGATATGGAATTAGTCACTATCCAAACTTTTTCAAAGCCTTGCATAGACTAGGGTTAGGGTTAGGGTTAGGGTTAGGGTTAGGACTAAGGGTTAGGGTTTAGGGTTAGGACTGGTTAACAGCACAACGTTGTTAGGGTTAGTAACTAGGGTTAGGGTTAGGAATAGGTTAGGGCTTTAAAACGTTTGGATAGTGACTAATTCCATATCATAATGACTGTTAAGCACATTGTAACGACCGTTACGGGTCTGTGTAACGACCGTTACTAATGAAGAATGTGTCTATGCAAGGCTTTGAAACGTTTGGATAGTGACTAATTCCATCTCGTATTGACTGTTAAGCTCATTGTAACGACCGTTACGGGTTTGTGTAACGACCGTTACTAGTGAAGAATGTGTCTATGCAAGGCTTTGAAACGTTTGGATAGTGAGTAATTCCATCTCGTAATGACTGTTAAGCACATTGTAACGACCTTTACGGGTCTGTAACGACCGTTACTAATGAAGAATGTGTAAGCAAGGCTTTGAAACGTTTTGATAGTGACTAATTCCATATAATAATGACTGTTTAGCACATTGTAGCGACCGTTACGGCGCAACTGGCACAACTGGCAACTGGCACAACTGGCACAACTGGCACAACTGGCACAACTGGCACAACTGGCACAACTGGCACAACTGGCACACTGGCACAACTGGCACAACTGGCACAACTGGCACAACTGACCCGTAAAGGTCGTTACACATGTGCTTAACAGTCGTTACAATGAGCTTAACAGTCAATACGAGATGGAATTAGTCACTATCCAAACGTTTTAAAGCCTTGCATAGACACATTCTTCATTAGTAACGGTCGTTACACAAACCCGTAACGGTCGTTACAATGAGCTTAACAGTCAATACGAGATGGAATTAGTCACTATCCAAACGTTTTAAAGCCTTGCATAGACGTATTCTTCATTAGTAACGGTCGTTACACAGACCCGTAACGGTCGTTACAATGTGCTTAACAGTCATTATGATATGGAATTAGTCACTATCCAAACTTTTTCAAAGCCTTGCATAGACTAGGGTTAGGGTTAGGGTTAGGGTTAGGGTTAGTTTAGGGTTAGGGTTAGGTTAGGTAACGGTTAGGGTTAGGGTTAGGGGCTTTGAAACGTTAGGGTTAGTATAGTGACTAATTCCATATCATAATGACTGTTAAGCACATTGTAACGACCGTTACGGGTCTGTGTAACGACCGTTACTAATGAAGAATACGTCTATGCAAGGCTTTAAAACGTTTGGAAAGTGACTAATTCCATCTCGTATTGACTGTTAAGCTCATTGTAACGACCGTTACGGGTTTGTGTAACGACCGTTACTAGTGAAGAATGTGTCTATGCAAGGCTTTAGTGACTAAACGTTTGGATAGTGACTAATTCCATCTCGTAATGACTGTTAAGCACATTGTAACGACCTTTACGGGTCTGTAACGACCGTTACTAATGAAGAATGTGTAAGCAAGGCTTTGAAACGTTTTGATAGTGACTAATTCCATATAATAATGACTGTTTAGCACATTGTAGCGACCGTTACGGCGCAACTGGCACAACTGGCACAACTGGCACAACTGGCACAACTGGCACAACTGGCACAACTGGCACAACTGGCACAACTGGCACAACTGATTCTTCACGTAAAGGTCGTTACAATGTGCTTAACAGTCGTTACAATGAGCTTAACAGTCAATACGAGATGGAATTAGTCACTATCCAAGCGTTTGAAAGCCTTGCATAGACACATTCTTCAGTAGTAACGGTCGTTACACAAACCCGTAACGGTCGTTACAATGAGCTTAACAGTCAATACGAGATGGAATTAGTCACTTTCCAAACGTTTTAAAGCCTTGCATAGACGTATTCTTCATTAGTAACGGTCGTTACACAGACCCGTAACGGTCGTTACAATGTGCTTAACAGTCATTATGATATGGAATTAGTCACTATCCAAACTTTTTCAAAGCCTTGCATAGACTAGGGTTAGGGTTAGGGTTAGGGTTAGGGTTAGGGTTAGGGTTAGGGTTAGGGTAGGGTTAGGGTTAGGGTTAGGGTTAGGGTTAGGGTTAGGGTTAGGGTTAGGTTAGGGTTAGGGTAGTCCATATTTATAATGACTGTTAATATCATATGACTGTTAAGCACAAACGACCGTTACGGGTCTGTGTAACGACCGTTACTAATGAAGAATACGTCTATGCAAGGCTTTAAAACGTTTGGAAAGTGACTAATTCCATCTCGTATTGACTGTTAAGCTCATTGTAACGACCGTTACGGGTTTGTGTAACGACCGTTACTAATGAAGAATGTGTCTATGCAAGGCTTTGAAACGTTTGGATAGTGACTAATTCCATCTCGTATTGACTGTTAAGCTCATTGTAACGACCGTTACGGGTTTGTGTAACGACCGTTACTAATGAAGAATGTGTCTATGCAAGGCTTTGAAACGTTTGGATAGTGACTAATTCCATCTCGTAATGACTGTTAAGCACATTGTAACGACCTTTACGGGTCTGTAACGACCGTTACTAATGAAGAATGTGTAAGCAAGGCTTTGAAACGTTTTGATAGTGACTAATTCCATATAATAATGACTGTTTAGCACATTGTAGCGACCGTTACGGCGCAACTGGCACAACTGGCACAACTGGCACAACTGGCACAACTGGCACAACTGGCCTTGCACACTGACATATTCTTCATTAGTAACGGTCGTTACACAAACCCGTAACGGTCGTTACAATGAGCTTAACAGTCAATACGAGATGGAATTAGTCACTATCCAAACGTTTTAAAGCCTTGCATAGACACATTCTTCATTAGTAACGGTCGTTACACAGACCCGTAACGGTCGTTACAATGTGCTTAACAGTCATTATGATGGAATATGGAACTATCCAAACGTTTTCACTATCCAAACTTCTTTCATTAGTAACGCCTTACATAGACCCGTAACGGTCGTTAGGGTAGGGTTAACAGTCATTATGATATGGAATTAGTCACTATCCAAACTGTTAAGCACATTGTTAGGGTTACGGGTTAGGGTTTAGGGTTAGGGCAAGGCTTTGTTAACGGGTTTGGATAGTGACTAATTCCATATCATAATGACTGTTAAGCACATTGTAACGACCGTTACGGGTCTGTGTAACGACCGTTACTAATGAAGAATGTGTCTATGCAAGGCTTTAAAACGTTTGGATAGTGACTAATTCCATCTCGTATTGACTGTTAAGCTCATTGTAACGACCGTTACGGGTTTGTGTAACGACCGTTACTAATGAAGAATGTGTCTATGCAAGGCTTTGAAACGTTTGGATAGTGAGTAATTCCATCTCGTAATGACTGTTAAGCACATTGTAACGACCTTTACGGGTCTGTAACGACCGTTACTAATGAAGAATGTGTAAGCAAGGCTTTGAAACGTTTTGATAGTGACTAATTCCATATAATAATGACTGTTTAGCACATTGTAGCGACCGTTACGGCGCAACTGGCACAACTGGCACAACTGGCACAACTGGCACAACTGGCACAACTGGCACAACTGGCACAACTGGCACAACTGGCACAACTAGTCACTATGAACGTTTCAAAGCCCACACATTCTTCATTAGTAACGGTCGTTACAAAACCCTTAACGGTCGTTACAATGAGCTTAACAGTCAATACGAGATGGAATTAGTCACTATCCAAACGTTTCAAAGCCTTGCATAGACACATTCTTCATTAGTAACGGTCGTTACACAAACCCGTAACGGTCGTTACAATGTGCTTAACAGTCAATACGAGATGGAATTAGTCACTATCCAAACGTTTTAAAGCCTTGCATAGACGTATTCTTCATTAGTAACGGTCGTTACACAGACCCGTAACGGTCGTTACAATGTGCTTAACAGTCATTATGATATGGAATTAGTCACTATCCAAACTTTTTAAAGCCTTGCATAGACTTAGGGTTAGGGTTAGGGTTAGGGTTAGGGTTAGGGTTAGGTTTAGGGTTAGCAAGGTTTAAAAGTTTGGATAGTGACTAATTCCATATCATAATGACTGTTAAGCACATTGTAACGACCGTTACGGGTCTGTGTAACGACCGTTACTAATGAAGAATACGTCTATGCAAGGCTTTAAAACGTTTGGAAAGTGACTAATTCCATCTCGTATTGACTGTTAAGCTCATTGTAACGACCGTTACGGGTTTGTGTAACGACCGTTACTAATGAAGAATGTGTGTATATGCAAGGCTTTGAAACGTTTGGATAGTGACTAATTCCATCTCGTAATGACTGTTAAGCACATTGTAACGACCTTTACGGGTCTGTAACGACCGTTACTAATGAAGAATGTGTAAGCAAGGCTTTGAAACGTTTTGATAGTGACTAATTCCATATAATAATGACTGTTTAGCACATTGTAGCGACCGTTACGGCGCAACTGGCACAACTGGCACAACTGGCACAACTGGCACAACTGGCACAACTGGCACAACTGGCACAACATATGGCACAACTGTTACAACTGGCACAACTGGCACAACTGGCACAACTGGCACAACTTGCACACAACTGGCAACTGTAAAGGTCGTTACAATGTGCTTAACAGTCGTTACAATGAGCTTAACAGTCAATACGAGATGGAATTAGTCACTATCCAAGCGTTTCAAAGCCTTGCATAGACACATTCTTCATTAGTAACGGTCGTTACACAAACCCGTAACGGTCGTTACAATGAGCTTAACAGTCAATACGAGATGGAATTAGTCACTTTCCAAACGTTTTAAAGCCTTGCATAGACGTATTCTTCATTAGTAACGGTCGTTACACAGACCCGTAACGGTCGTTACAATGTGCTTAACAGTCATTATGATATGGAATTAGTCACTATCCAAACTTTTTCAAAGCCTTGCATAGACTAGGGTTAGGGTTAGGGTTAGGGTTAGGGTTAGGGTTAGGGTTAGTGACTAATTCCATTAGGGTGAGGGTTAAGCACATTGTAGGACCGTTAGGGTTAACGACCGTTACTAATGAAGAATACGTTATGCAAGGCTTTAAAACGTTTGGAAAGTGACTAATTCCATATCGTAATGACTGTTAAGCACATTGTAACGACCGTTACGGGTCTGTGTAACGACCGTTACTAATGAAGAATGTGTCTATGCAAGGCTTTGAAACGTTTGGATAGTGACTAATTCCATCTCGTATTGACTGTTAAGCTCATTGTAACGACCGTTACGGGTTTGTGTAACGACCGTTACTAGTGAAGAATGTGTCTATGCAAGGCTTTGAAACGTTTGGATAGTGAGTAATTCCATCTCGTAATGACTGTTAAGCACATTGTAACGACCTTTACGGGTCTGTAACGACCGTTACTAATGAAGAATGTGTAAGCAAGGCTTTGAAACGTTTTGATAGTGACTAATTCCATATAATAATGACTGTTTAGCACATTGTAGCGACCGTTACGGCGCAACTGGCACAACTGGCACAACTGGCACAACTGGCACAACTGGCACAACTGGCACAACTGGCACAACTGGCACAACTGGCACAACTGGCACAACTGGTCAACTGGCACAACTGGCACCACTAACTCGTTACAATGTGCTTAACAGTCAATACAATGAGCTTAACAGTCAATACGAGATGGAATTAGTCACTATCCAAGCGTTTCAAAGCCTTGCATAGACACATTCTTCATTAGTAACGGTCGTTACACAAACCCGTAACGGTCGTTACAATGAGCTTAACAGTCAATACGAGATGGAATTAGTCACTTTCCAAACGTTTTAAAGCCTTGGGAATTAGTCACTTTCCAAACGTTTTAAAGCCTTGCATAGACGTATTCTTCATTAGTAACGGTCGTTACACAGACCCGTAACGGTCGTTACAATGTGCTTAACAGTCATTATGATATGGAATTAGTCACTATCCAAACTTTTTCAAAGCCTTGCATAGACTAGGGTTAGGGTTAGGGTTAGGGTTAGGGTAGGGTTAGGGTTAGGGTTAGGGTTAGGGTAGGGTTAGGGTTAGGGGTTGTGTAACGACTTAGGGTAGGGTTAGGGTTAGGGTTAGGGTTTGGGTTAGTGTGACTAATTCCATATCATAATGACTGTTAAGCACATTGTAACGACCGTTACGGGTCTGTGTAACGACCGTTACTAATGAAGAATGTGTCTATGCAAGGCTTTGAAACGTTTTGATAGTGACTAATTCCATCTCGTATTGACTGTTAAGCTCATTGTAACGACCGTTACGGGTTTGTGTAACGACCGTTACTAATGAAGAATGTGTCTATGCAAGGCTTTGAAACGTTTGGATAGTGACTAATTCCATCTCGTAATGACTGTTAAGCACATTGTAACGACCGTTACGGGTCTGTGTAACGACCGTTACTAATGAAGAATGTGTCTATGCAAGGCTTTGAAACGTTTTGATAGTGACTAATTCCATATAATAATGACTGTTTAGCACATTGTAGCGACCGTTACGGCGCAACGGCACAACGTGGCACAACTGGCACAACTGGCACAACTGGCACAAACTGACCCACAACTGTCGCAATGTGCAACAGTCGTTACAATGGCTTAACAGTCAACAGTCAATACGAGATGGAATTAGTCACTATCCAAACGTTTCAAAGCCTTGCATAGACACATTCTTCATTAGTAACGGTCGTTACACAAACCCGTAACGGTCGTTACAATGAGCTTAACAGTCAATACGAGATGGAATTAGTCACTATCCAAACGTTTTAAAGCCTTGCATAGACACATTCTTCATTAGTAACGGTCGTTACACAAACCCGTAACGGTCGTTACAATGTGCTTAACAGTCAATACGATATGGAATTAGTCACTATCCAAACGTTTTAAAGCCTTGCATAGACGTATTCTTCATTAGTAACGGTTAGGGTTAGGGTTACCCGTAACGGTCGTTACAATGTGCTTAACAGTCATTATGAGGGAATTAGTCACTATAACAACCTTTTTTAGGGTTTTGCATAGACTTAGGGTTAGGGTTAGGGTTAGGGTTTAGGGTTTGGATAGTGACTAATTCCATATCGTAATGACTGTTAAGCACATTGTAACGACCGTTACGGGTCTGTGTAACGACCGTTACTAATGAAGAATACGTCTATGCAAGGCTTTGAAACGTTTGGATAGTGACTAATTCCATCTCGTATTGACTGTTAAGCTCATTGTAACGACCGTTACGGGTTTGTGTAACGACCGTTACTAATGAAGAATGTGTCTATGCAAGGCTTTGAAACGTTTGGATAGTGAGTAATTCCATCTCGTAATGACTGTTAAGCACATTGTAACGACCTTTACGGGTCTGTAACGACCGTTACTAATGAAGAATGTGTAAGCAAGGCTTTGAAACGTTTTGATAGTGACTAATTCCATATAATAATGACTGTTTAGCACATTGTAGCGACCGTTACGGCGCAACTGGCACAACTGGCACAACTGGCACAACTGGCACAACTGGCACAACTGGCACAACTGGCACAACTGGCACAACTGACCCGTAAAGGTCGTTACAATGTGCTTAACAGTCGTTACAATGAGCTTAACAGTCAATACGAGATGGAATTAGTCACTATCCAAACGTTTCAAAGCCTTGCATAGACACATTCTTCATTAGTAACGGTCGTTACACAAACCCGTAACGGTCGTTACAATGAGCTTAACAGTCAATACGAGATGGAATTAGTCACTATCCAAACGTTTTAAAGCCTTGCATAGACACATTCTTCATTAGTAACGGTCGTTACACAAACCCGTAACGGTCGTTACAATGTGCTTAACAGTCATTATGATATGGAATTAGTCACTATCCAAACGTTTTCAAAGCCTTGCATAGACTATTAGTAACGGTCGTTACACAGACCCGTAACGGTCGTTACAATGTGCTTAACAGTCATTATGATATGGAATTAGTCACTATCCAAACTTTTCAAAGCCTTGCATAGACATTAGGGTTAGGGTTAGGGTTAGGGTTAGGGTTTAGGGTTAGGGTTAGGGTTAGGGTTAGGGTTAGGGTTAGGACCGTTACTAATGAAGAATGTGTTATGCAAGGTTTTGTTTTTGGATAGTGACTAATTCCATATCATAATGACTGTTAAGCACATTGTAACGACCGTTACGGGTCTGTGTAACGACCGTTACTAATGAAGAATGTGTCTATGCAAGGCTTTGAAACGTTTGGATAGTGACTAATTCCATCTCGTATTGACTGTTAAGCTCATTGTAACGACCGTTACGGGTTTGTGTAACGACCGTTACTAGTGAAGAAT
Source organism: Phymorhynchus buccinoides (assembly GCA_017654935.2). Classification (NCBI taxonomy): domain Eukaryota; kingdom Metazoa; phylum Mollusca; class Gastropoda; order Neogastropoda; family Raphitomidae; genus Phymorhynchus; species Phymorhynchus buccinoides. The sequence goes on along the minus strand of JAGGCT020004092.1, from coordinate 71,247 downwards.
GTGTCTATGCAAGGCTTTGAAACGTTTGGATAGTGAGTAATTCCATCTCGTAATGACTGTTAAGCACATTGTAACGACCTTTACGGGTCTGTAACGACCGTTACTAATGAAGAATGTGTAAGCAAGGCTTTGAAACGTTTTGATAGTGACTAATTCCATATAATAATGACTGTTTAGCACATTGTAGCGACCGTTACGGCGCAACTGGCACAACTGGCACAACTGGCACAACTGGCACAACTGGCACAACTGGCACAACTGGCACAACTGGCACAACTGGCACAACAACTGGCACAACTGGCAAAACTGGCACAACTGGCAAACTCGTAACGGTCGTTACAATGTGCTTAACAGTCGTTACAATGAGCTTAACAGTCAATACGAGATGGAATTAGTCACTATCCAAGCGTTTCAAAGCCTTGCATAGACACATTCTTCATTAGTAACGGTCGTTACACAAACCCGTAACGGTCGTTACAATGAGCTTAACAGTCAATACGAGATGGAATTAGTCACTTTCCAAACGTTTTAAAGCCTTGCATAGACGTATTCTTCATTAGTAACGGTCGTTACACAGACCCGTAACGGTCGTTACAATGTTCTTAACAGTCATTATGATATGGAATTAGTCACTATCCAAACTTTTTCAAAGCCTTGCATAGACTAGGGTTAGGGTTAGGGTTAGGGTTAGGGTTAGGGTTAGGGTTAGGGTTAGTGACTAATTCCATATCATTAGGGTTAGGGTTACGGGTTAGGGTTAGGTTACTAATAGAATAGGGTTATGCAAGGCTTTAAAACGTTTGGATAGTGACTAATTCCATATCATAATGACTGTTAAGCACATTGTAACGACCGTTACGGGTCTGTGTAACGACCGTTACTAATGAAGAATGTGTCTATGCAAGGCTTTGAAACGTTTGGATAGTGACTAATTCCATCTCGTATTGACTGTTAAGCTCATTGTAACGACCGTTACGGGTTTGTGTAACGACCGTTACTAGTGAAGAATGTGTCTATGCAAGGCTTTGAAACGTTTGGATAGTGAGTAATTCCATCTCGTAATGACTGTTAAGCACATTGTAACGACCTTTACGGGTCTGTAACGACCGTTACTAATGAAGAATGTGTAAGCAAGGCTTTGAAACGTTTTGATAGTGACTAATTCCATATAATAATGACTGTTTAGCACATTGTAGCGACCGTTACGGCGCAACTGGCACAACTGGCACAACTGGCACAACTGGCACAACTGGCACAACTGGCACAACTGGCACAACTGGCACAACTGGCACAACTGGCACATTGGCACAACTGTAAACGGTCGTTACAATGTGCTTAACAGTCGTTACAATGAGCTTAACAGTCAATACGAGATGGAATTAGTCACTATCCAAGCGTTTCAAAGCCTTGCATAGACACATTCTTCATTAGTAACGGTCGTTACACAAACCCGTAACGGTCGTTACAATGAGCTTAACAGTCAATACGAGATGGAATTAGTCACTTTCCAAACGTTTTAAAGCCTTGCATAGACGTATTCTTCATTAGTAACGGTCGTTACACAGACCCGTAACGGTCGTTACAATGTGCTTAACAGTCATTATGATATGGAATTAGTCACTATCCAAACTTTTTCAAAGCCTTGCATAGACTAGGGTTAGGGTTAGGGTTAGGGTTAGGGTTAGGGTTAGGGTTAGGGTTAGGGTTAGGGTTAGGGTTAGGGTTAGGGTTAGGGTTAGGGTTAGTGACTAGTGACTAATTCCATATCATAATGACTGTTAAGCACATTGTAACGACCGTTACGGGTCTGTGTAACGACCGTTACTAATGAAGAATACGTCTATGCAAGGCTTTAAAACGTTTGGAAAGTGACTAATTCCATCTCGTATTGACTGTTAAGCTCATTGTAACGACCGTTACGGGTTTGTGTAACGACCGTTACTAATGAAGAATGTGTCTATGCAAGGCTTTGAAACGCTTGGATAGTGACTAATTCCATCTCGTATTGACTGTTAAGCTCATTGTAACGACCGTTACGGGTTTGTATAACGACCGTTACTAGTGAAGAATCTGTCTATGCAAGGCTTTGAAACGTTTGGATAGTGAGTAATTCCATCTCGTAATGACTGTTAAGCACATTGTAACGACCTTTACGGGTCTGTAACGACCGTTACTAATGAAGAATGTGTAAGCAAGGCTTTGAAACGTTTTGATAGTGACTAATTCCATATAATAATGACTGTTTAGCACATTGTAGCGACCGTTACGGCGCAACTGGCACAACTGGCACAACTGGCACAAAACTGGCACAACTGGCACAACTGGCACACAACTGTAACGTTACAATGTGCTTAACAGTCGTTACAATGAGCTTAACAGTCAATACGAGATGGAATTAGTCACTATCCAAACGTTTCAAAGCCTTGCATAGACACATTCTTCATTAGTAACGGTCGTTACACAAACCCGTAACGGTCGTTACAATGAGCTTAACAGTCAATACGAGATGGAATTAGTCACTATCCAAACGTTTTAAAGCCTTGCATAGACGTATTCTTCATTAGTAACGGTCGTTACACAGACCCGTAACGGTCGTTACAATGTGCTTAACAGTCATTATGATATGGAATTAGTCACTATCCAAACTTTTTCAAAGCCTTGCATAGACTTTTAGGGTTAGGGTTAGGGGGTTAGGGTTAGGGTTAGGGTTAGGGTTAGGGTTAGGGTTATGTTAGGGTTAGGGTTAGGGTTAGGATAGTGACTAATTCCATATCATAATGACTGTTAAGCACATTGTAACGACCGTTACGGGTCTGTGTAACGACCGTTACTAATGAAGAATACGTCTATGCAAGGCTTTAAAACGTTTGGATAGTGACTAATTCCATCTCGTATTGACTGTTAAGCTCATTGTAACGACCGTTACGGGTTTGTGTAACGACCGTTACTAATGAAGAATGTGTCTATGCAAGGCTTTGAAACGTTTGGATAGTGAGTAATTCCATCTCGTAATGACTGTTAAGCACATTGTAACGACCATTACGGGTCTGTAACGACCGTTACTAATGAAGAATGTGTAAGCAAGGCTTTGAAACGTTTTGATAGTGACTAATTCCATATAATAATGACTGTTTAGCACATTGTAGCGACCGTTACGGCGCAACTGGCACAACTGGCACAACTGGCACAACTGGCACAACTGGCACAACTGGCACAACTGGCACAACTGGCACAACTGGCACAACTGGCACAACACAACTGGCACAACTGGCACAACTGGTCACTAACTGTTTCAAAGCCTTGCAACTACACATTCTGACCCGTAACGGTCGTTACAATGTGCTTAACGGTCGTTACAATGAGCTTAACAGTCAATACGAGATGGAATTAGTCACTATCCAAACGTTTCAAAGCCTTGCATAGACACATTCTTCATTAGTAACGGTCGTTACACAAACCCGTAACGGTCGTTACAATGAGCTTAACAGTCAATACGAGATGGAATTAGTCACTATCCAAACGTTTTAAAGCCTTGCATAGACGTATTCTTCATTAGTAACGGTCGTTACACAGACCCGTAACGGTCGTTACAATGTGCTTAACAGTCATTATGATATGGAATTAGTCACTATCCAAACTTTTTCAAAGCCTTGCATAGACTAGGGTTAGGGTTAGGGTTAAGGTTAGGGTTAGGGTTATGGTTAGGGTTAGGGTTAGGGTTAGGGTTAGGGTTTAGGGTTAGGGTTAGGTTAGTTTAGGGTTAGGGTTAGGGTAGTTTGGAGTGACTAATTCCATATCATAATGACTGTTAAGCACATTGTAACGACCGTTACGGGTCTGTGTAACGACCGTTACTAATGAAGAATACGTCTATGCAAGGCTTTGAAACGTTTGGAAAGTGACTAATTCCATCTCGTATTGACTGTTAAGCTCATTGTAACGACCGTTACGGGTTTGTGTAACGACCGTTACTAATGAAGAATGTGTCTATGCAAGGCTTTGAAACGTTTGGATAGTGACTAATTCCATCTCGTAATGACTGTTAAGCACATTGTAACGACCTTTACGGGTCTGTAACGACCGTTACTAATGAAGAATGTGTAAGCAAGGCTTTGAAACGTTTTGATAGTGACTAATTCCATATCGTAATGACTGTTAACACATTGTATTGTAGCACCGTTACGGGTTGTAGCGACCGTTACGGCGCAAATGGCACAAACTTTTGCACAACTGGCACAACTGGCACAACTACGGCACAACTGGCACAACTGGCACAACTGGCACAACTGGCACAACTGGCACAACTGGCACAACTGGCACAAACTGACAACCTTGTAAACATTCGTTAACAATGTGCTTAACAGTCGTTACAATGAGCTTAACAGTCAATACGAGATGGAATTAGTCACTATCCAAACGTTTCAAAGCCTTGCATAGACACATTCTTCATTAGTAACGGTCGTTACACAAACCCGTAACGGTCGTTACAATGAGCTTAACAGTCAATACGAGATGGAATTAGTCACTTTCCAAACGTTTTAAAGCCTTGCATAGACGTATTCTTCATTAGTAACGGTCGTTACACAGACCCGTAACGGTCGTTACAATGTGCTTAACAGTCATTATGATATGGAATTAGTCACTATCCAAACTTTTTTCAAAGCCTTGCATAGACTAGGGTTAGGGTTAGGGTTAGGGTTAGGGTTAGGGTTAGGGTTAGGGTTAGGGTTAGGGTTAGGGTTAATTCCATATCATAATGACTGTTAAGCACATTGTAACGACCGTTACGGGTCTGTGTAACGACCGTTACTAATGAAGAATACGTCTATGCAAGGCTTTAATTTGGAAAGTGACTAATTCCATCTCATATTGACTGTTAAGCTCATTGTAACGACCGTTACGGGTTTGTAACGACCGTTACTAATGAAGAATGTGTCTATGCAAGGCTTTGAAACGTTTGGATAGTGACTAATTCCATCTCGTATTGACTGTTAAGCTCATTGTAACGACCGTTACGGGTTTGTGTAACGACCGTTACTAGTGAAGAATGTGTCTATGCAAGGCTTTGAAACGTTTGGATAGTGAGTAATTCCATCTCGTAATGACTGTTAAGCACATTGTAACGACCTTTACGGGTCTGTAACGACCGTTACTAATGAAGAATGTGTAAGCAAGGCTTTGAAACGTTTTGATAGTGACTAATTCCATATAATAATGACTGTTTAGCACATTGTAGCGACCGTTACGGCGCAACTGGCACAACTGGCACAACTGGCACAACTGGCACAACTGGCACAACTGGCACAACTGGCACAACTGGCACAACACACAACTGGCACCCGTAAAGGTCGTTACAATGTGCTTAACAGTCGTTACAATGAGCTTAACAGTCAATACGAGATGGAATTAGTCACTATCCAAGCGTTTCAAAGCCTTGCATAGACACATTCTTCATTAGTAACGGTCGTTACACAAACCCGTAACGGTCGTTACAATGAGCTTAACAGTCAATACGAGATGGAATTAGTCACTTTCCAAACGTTTTAAAGCCTTGCATAGACGTATTCTTCATTAGTAACGGTCGTTACACAGACCCGTAACGGTCGTTACAATGTGCTTAACAGTCATTATGATATGGAATTAGTCACTATCCAAACTTTTTCAAAGCCTTGCATAGACTAGGGTTAGGGTTAGGGTTAGGGTTAGTAGGGTTAGGGTTAGGGTTAGGGTTAGGGTTTAGGGGTTAGGGTTAGGGTTAGGGTTAGGGTTAGGGTTTGATGGTAATAGTGACTAATTCCATATCATAATGACTGTTAAGCACATTGTAACGACCGTTACGGGTCTGTGTAACGACCGTTACTAATGAAGAATACGTCTATGCAAGGCTTTAAAACGTTTGGAAAGTGACTAATTCCATCTCGTATTGACTGTTAAGCTCATTGTAACGACCGTTACGGGTTTGTGTAACGACCGTTACTAATGAAGAATGTGTCTATGCAAGGCTTTGAAACGTTTGGATAGTGACTAATTCCATCTCGTAATGACTGTTAAGCTCATTGTAACGACTGTTAAGCACATTGTAACGACCGTTACGGGTTTGTGTAACGACCGTTACTAATGAAGAATGTGTCTATGCAAGGCTTTGAAACGTTTGGATAGTGACTAATTCCATCTAATAATGACTGTTTAGCACATTGTAACGACCGGGTCTTACGACCGTTACTAATGAAGAATGTGTACAAGGCTTTGACAAATGTGCACATTCCATATAATAATGAACATTGGCTTTGAAACAACTGGACAAGTGACTAAACAACTTCATAGCCATGCATGACACAACTTCTTCACAGTAACGGTCGTTACAATGTGCTTAACGGTCGTTACAATGAGCTTAACAGTCAATACGAGATGGAATTAGTCACTATCCAAACGTTTCAAAGCCTTGCATAGACACATTCTTCATTAGTAACGGTCGTTACACAAACCCGTAACGGTCGTTACAATGAGCTTAACAGTCAATACGAGATGGAATTAGTCACTATCCAAACGTTTTAAAGCCTTGCATAGACTATTCTTCATTAGTTACGGTCGTTACACAGACCCGTAACGGTCGTTACAATGTGCTTAACAGTCATTATGATTAGGAATTAGTCACTATCCAAACTTTTTCAAAGGGCATAGGGACCGTTAGGGTTAGGGTTAGGGTTAAGGTTTGGGTTAGGGTTTGGATAGTGACTAATTCCATATCATAATGACTGTTAAGCACATTGTAACGACCGTTACGGGTCTGTGTAACGACCGTTACTAATGAAGAATACGTCTATGCAAGGCTTTAAAACGTTTGGAAAGTGACTAATTCCATCTCGTATTGACTGTTAAGCTCATTGTAACGACCGTTACGGGTTTGTGTAACGACCGTTACTAATGAAGAATGTGTCTATGCAAGGCTTTGAAACGTTTGGATAGTGAGTAATTCCATCTCGTAATGACTGTTAAGCACATTGTAACGACCTTTACGGGTCTGTAACGACCGTTACTAATGAAGAATGTGTAAGCAAGGCTTTGAAACGTTTTGATAGTGACTAATTCCATATAATAATGACTGTTTAGCACATTGTAGCGACCGTTACGGCGCAACTGGCACAACTGGCACAACTGGCACACAACTGGCACAACTGGCACAACTGGCACAACTGGCACAACTGGCACAACTGGCACAACTGGCACAACTGGCACAACTGGCAAACGTGCGTAACAGGTCGTTACAATGTGCTTTACACAGTTAACAGTCAATACGAGATTAGATGGAATTAGTCACTATCCAAGCGTTTCAAAGCCTTGCATAGACACATTCTTCATTAGTAACGGTCGTTACACAAACCCGTAACGGTCGTTACAATGAGCTTAACAGTCAATACGAGATGGAATTAGTCACTATCCAAACGTTTTAAAGCCTTGCATAGACACATTCTTCATTAGTAACGGTCGTTACACAGACCCGTAACGGTCGTTACAATGTGCTTAACAGTCATTATGTCATATGGAATTAGTCACTATCCAAACTTTTTCAAAGCCTTGCATAGACTAGGGTTAGGGTTAGGGTTAGGGTTAGGGTTAGGGTTAGGGTTAGGGTTAGGGTTAGGGTTAGGGTTAGGGTTAGGGTTAGGCTTTAGGGTTAGGGTAGGGTTAGGTTAGTGACTAATTCCATATCATAATGACTGTTAAGCACATTGTAACGACCGTTACGGGTCTGTGTAACGACCGTTACTAATGAAGAATACGTCTATGCAAGGCTTTAAAACGTTTGGATAGTGAACTAATTCCATCTCGTATTGACTGTTAAGCTCATTGTAACGACCGTTACGGGTTTGTGTAACGACCGTTACTAGTGAAGAATGTGTCTATGCAAGGCTTTGAAACGTTTGGATAGTGAGTAATTCCATCTCGTAATGACTGTTAAGCACATTGTAACGACCTTTACGGGTCTGTAACGACCGTTACTAATGAAGAATGTGTAAGCAAGGCTTTGAAACGTTTTGATAGTGACTAATTCCATATAATAATGACTGTTTAGCACATTGTAGCGACCGTTACGGCGCAACTGGCACAACTGGCACAACTGGCACAACTGGCACAACTGGCACAACTGGCACAACTGGCACAACTGGCAAACTGGCACAACTGGCACAACTGGCACAACTGGCACCCGTAAAAGGTCGTTACAATGTGCTTAACAGTCGTTACAATGAGCTTAACAGTCAATACGAGATGGAATTAGTCACTATCCAAACGTTTCAAAGCCTTGCATAGACACATTCTTCTTCATTAGTAACGGTCGTTACACAAACCCGTAACGGTCGTTACAATGAGCTTAACAGTCAATACGAGATGGAATTAGTCACTATCCAAACGTTTTAAAGCCTTGCATAGACGTATTCTTCATTAGTAACGGTCGTTACACAGACCCGTAACGGTCGTTACAATGTGCTTAACAGTCATTATGATATGGAATTAGTCACTATCCAAACTTTTTCAAAGCCTTGCATAGACTAATTCCATTAGTAACGGTAATGTTTAAGCACAGGGTAACGACCGTTACGGGTTAGTGGTTAGGGTTACTAATGAAGAATACGTCTATGCAAGGCTTTAAACGTTTGGATAGTGACTAATTCCATATCGTAATGACTGTTAAAATCATTGTAACGACCGTTACGGGTCTGTGTAACGACCGTTACTAATGCAGAATACGTCTATGCAAGGCTTTAAAACGTTTGGAAAGTGACTAATTCCATCTCTTATTGACTGTTAAGCTCATTGTAACGACCGTTACGGGTTTGTGTAACGACCGTTACTAGTAAAGAATGTGTCTATGCAAGGCTTTGAAACGTTTGGATAGTGACTAATTCCATCTCGTATTGACTGTTAAGCTCATTGTAACGACCGTTACGGGTTTGTGTAACGACCGTTACTAGTGAAGAATGTGTCTATGCAAGGCTTTGAAACGTTTGGATAGTGAGTAATTCCATCTCGTAATGACTGTTAAGCACATTGTAACGACCTTTACGGGTCTGTAACGACCGTTACTAATGAAGAATGTGTAAGCAAGGCTTTGAAACGTTTTGATAGTGACTAATTCCATATAATAATGACTGTTTAGCACATTGTAGCGACCGTTACGGCGCAACTGGCACAACTGGCACAACTGGCACAACTGGCACAACTGGCACAACTGGCACAACTGGCACAACTGGCACAACTGGCACAACTGGCACAACTGGCACAACTGGCACAACTGGCACAACTGACCCGTAAAGGTCGTTACAATGTGCTTAACAGTCGTTACAATGAGCTTAACAGTCAATACGAGATGGAATTAGTCACTATCCAAGCGTTTCAAAGCCTTGCATAGACACATTCTTCATTAGTAACGGTCGTTACACAAACCCGTAACGGTCGTTACAATGAGCTTAACAGTCAATACGAGATGGAATTAGTCACTTTCCAAACGTTTTAAAGCCTTGCATAGACGTATTCTTCATTAGTAACGGTCGTTACACAGACCCGTAACGGTCGTTACAATGTGCTTAACAGTCATTATGATATGGAATTAGTCACTATCCAAACTTTTTCAAAGCCTTGCATAGACTAGGGTTAGGGTTAGGGTTAGGGTTAGGGTTAGGGTTAGGGTTAGGGTTTAGGGGTTAGGGTTAGGGTTAGGGTTAGGGTTAGGGTTAGGGTTACTAATTCCATATCATAATGACTGTTAAGCACATTGTAACGACCGTTACGGGTCTGTGTAACGACCGTTACTAATGAAGAATACGTCTATGCAAGGCTTTAAAACGTTTGGAAAGTGACTAATTCCATCTCGTATTGACTGTTAAGCTCATTGTAACGACCGTTACGGGTTTGTGTAACGACCGTTACTAATGAAGAATGTGTCTATGCAAGGCTTTGAAACGTTTGGATAGTGACTAATTCCATCTCGTGTGCCAGTTGTTGTAACGTTTGTGCCAGTTGTGCCAGTTGTGCCAGTTGTGCCAGTTGTGCACAGTTGTGCCAGTTGTAACGTTGCGCTAACGGTCGCTACAATGTGCTAAACAGTCATTATTATATGGAATTAGTCACTATCAAAACGTTTCAAAGCCTTGCATAGACACATTCTTCATTAGTAACGGTCGTTACACACCCGTAACGGTCGTTACAATGTGCTTAACAGTCATTACGAGATGGAATTAGTCACTATCCAAACGTTTCAAAGCCTTGCATAGACACATTCTTCATTAGTAACGGTCGTTTACACAAACCCGTAACGGTCGTTACAATGAGCTTAACAGTCAATACGAGATGGAATTAGTCACTATCCAAACGTTTTAAAGCCTTGCATAGACACATTCTTCATTAGTAACGGTCGTTACACAGACCCGTAACGGTCGTTACAATGTGCTTAACAGTCATTATGATATGGAATTAGTCACTATCCAAACGTTTAAAGCCTTGCATAGACACGTATTGTAACTGCTAAGCACATACCCGTAACGGTCGTTACAAATTCCAAACAGTTGTAACATTGTAACGACCGTAGACGGGTCAGTTGTGCCAGTTGTGCCAGTTGTGCCAGTTGTGTTGTGCCAGTTGTGCCAGTTGTGCCAGTTGTGCCAGTTGTGCCAGTTGTGCCAGTTGTGCCAGTTGTGCCAGTTGTGCCAGTTGTGCCAGTTGCGCCGTTACGGTCGCTACAATGTGCTAAACAGTCATTATTATATGGAATTAGTCACTATCAAAACGTTTCAAAGCCTTGCCTTGCACACATTCTTCATTCTTCATTAGTAACGGTCGTTACAGACCCGTAAAGGTCGTTACAATGTGCTTAACAGTCATTACGAGATGGAATTACTCACTATCCAAACGTTTCAAAGCCTTGCATAGACACATTCTTCATTAGTAACGGTCGTTACACAAACCCGTAACGGTCGTTACAATGAGCTTAACAGTCAATACGAGATGGAATTAGTCACTATCCAAACGTTTCAAAGCCTTGCATAGACACATTCTTCATTAGTAACGGTCGTTACACAAACCCGTAACGGTCGTTACAATGAGCTTAACAGTCAATACGAGATGGAATTAGTCACTATCCAAACGTTTCAAAGCCTTGCATAGACACATTCTTCATTAGTAACGGTCGTTACACAGACCCGTAACGGTCGTTACAATGTGCTTAACAGTCATTATGATATGGAATTAGTCACTATCCAAACCCTAAAGCCTAACCCTTCACCCTAACCCTTACACAACCCCTAACCCTAACCCTAACCCTAACCCTAACCCTAACCCTTACCCTAACCCTAGGTTATGAAAGGCTTAGAAAAAGTTTGGATAGTGACTAATTCCATATCATAATGACTGTTAAGCACATTGTAACGACCGTTACGGGTCTGTGTAACGACCGTTACTAATGAAGAATACGTCTATGCAAGGCTTTAAAACGTTTGGATAGTGACTAATTCCATCTCGTATTGACTGTTAAGCTCATTGTAACGACCGTTACGGGTTTGTGTAACGACCGTTACTAATGAAGAATGTGTCTATGCAAGGCTTTGAAACGTTTGGATAGTGACTAATTCCATCTCGTAATGACTGTTAAGCACATTGTAACGACCGTTACGGGTCTGTGTAACGACCGTTACTAGTCAGTTGTGCCAGTTGTGCCAGTTGTGCCAGTTGTGCCAACGTTTGCCAGTAGTGCCAGTTGTGCCAGTTGTGCCAGTTGTGCCAGTTGTGCCAGTTGCGCGCCGTAACGGTCGCTACAATGTGCTAAACAGTCATTATTATATGGAATTAGTCACTATCAAAACGTTTCAAAGCCTTGCTTACACATTCTTCATTAGTAACGGTCGTTACAGACCCGTAAAGGTCGTTACAATGTGCTTAACAGTCATTACGAGATGGAATTAGTCACTATCCAAACGTTTCAAAGCCTTGCATAGACACATTCTTCACTAGTAACGGTCGTTACACAAACCCGTAACGGTCGTTACAATGAGCTTAACAGTCAATACGAGATGGAATTAGTCACTATCCAAACGTTTCAAAGCCTTGCATAGACACATTCTTCATTAGTAACGGTCGTTACACAAACCCGTAACGGTCGTTACAATGAGCTTAACAGTCAATACGAGATGGAATTAGTCACTATCCAAACGTTTTAAAGCCTTGCATAGACACATTCTTCATTAGTAACGGTCGTTACACAAACCCGTAACGGTCGTTACAATGAGCTTAACAGTCAATACGAGATGGAATTAGTCACTATCCAAACGTTTTAAAGCCTTGCATAGACACATCTTCATTAGTAACGGTCGTTACACAGACCCGTAACGGTCGTTACAATGTGCTTAACAGTCATTATGATATGGAATTAGTCACTAACCTAACCCTAACGGTCGTTAACAAACCCTAACCCTAACCCTAACCCTAACGTTACAATTTGGAAAAAGTCGTTACAATGAGCTTAACAGTCAATACGAGATGGAATTAGTCACTATCCAAACGTTTTAAAGCCTTGCATAGACGTATTCTTCATTAGTAACGGTCGTTACACAGACCCGTAACGGTCGTTACAATGTGCTTAACAGTCATTATGATATGGAATTAGTCACTATCCAAACGTTTTCAAAGCCTTGCATAGACTAGGGTTAGGGTTACGGTCGTTACACAGAGGGTTAGGGTCGTTAGGGTTAGGGTTAGGGGGAATTAGTCACTTAGGGTTAGGGTTAGGGTTAGGGTTAGTCTATGCAAGGCTTTTAGGGTTAGGCTAGTGACTAATTCCATATCATAATGACTGTTAAGCACATTGTAACGACCGTTACGGGTCTGTGTAACGACCGTTACTAATGAAGAATGTGTCTATGCAAGGCTTTAAAACGTTTGGATAGTGACTAATTCCATCTCGTATTGACTGTTAAGCTCATTGTAACGACCGTTACGGGTTTGTGTAACGACCGTTACTAATGAAGAATGTGTCTATGCAAGGCTTTGAAACGTTTGGATAGTGACTAATTCCATCTCGTATTGACTGTTAAGCTCATTGTAACGACCGTTACGGGTTTGTGTAACGACCGTTACTAATGAAGAATGTGTCTATGCAAGGCTTTGAAACGTTTGGATAGTGAGTAATTCCATCTCGTAATGACTGTTAAGCACATTGTAACGACCATTACGGGTCTGTAACGACCGTTACTAATGAAGAATGTGTAAGCAAGGCTTTGAAACGTTTTGATAGTGACTAATTCCATATAATAGATAATACTGTTAAGCACATTGTAACGACCGTTACAATGACTTTACAGTCAATACGAGATGGAATTAGCACTAACAAACACAAAGCCTTGCATAGACACATTCTTCACCCGTAAAGGTCGTTACAATGTGCTTAACGGTCGTTACAATGAGCTTAACAGTCAATACGAGATGGAATTAGTCACTATCCAAACGTTTTAAAGCCTTGCATAGACTTCTTCATTAGTAACGGTTAGGGTTAGGGTTAGGGTTTAGGGTCATAGGGTTAGGGTTAGGGTTAGGGTTAGGGTTAGGGTTAGGGTTTGGGTTAGGGTTAGTTAGTTAGGTGACTAATTCCATATCATAATGACTGTTAAGCACATTGTAACGACCGTTACGGGTCTGTGTAACGACCGTTACTAATGAAGAATACGTCTATGCAAGGCTTTAAAACGTTTGGAAAGTGACTAATTCCATCTCGTATTGACTGTTAAGCTCATTGTAACGACCGTTACGGGTTTGTGTAACGACCGTTACTAATGAAGAATGTGTCTATGCAAGGCTTTGAAACGTTTGGATAGTGAGTAATTCCATCTCGTAATGACTGTTAAGCACATTGTAACGACCTTTACGGGTCTGTAACGACCGTTACTAATGAAGAATGTGTAAGCAAGGCTTTGAAACGTTTTGATAGTGACTAATTCCATATAATAATGACTGTTTAGCACATTGTAGCGACCGTTACGGCGCAACTGTCACAACTGTCACAACTGGCACAACTGGCACAACTGGCACAACTGGCACAACTGGCACAACTGGCACAACTGGCACAACTGGCACAACTGACCCGTAAAGGTCGTTACAATGTGCTTAACAGTCGTTACAATGAGCTTAACAGTCAATACGAGATGGAATTAGTCACTATCCAAGCGTTTCAAAGCCTTGCATAGACACATTCTTCATTAGTAACGGTCGTTACACAGACCCGTAACGGTCGTTACAATGTGCTTAACAGTCATTATGATATGGAATTAGTCACTCCAAACGTTTTCAAAGCCTTGCATAGACTAGGGTTAGGGTTACGGGTTACACAGTTAACGGTCGTTACAATGTGCTTAACAGTCATTAGGGTTGGAATTAGTCACTTCCAAACTTTTTTCAAAGCCTAGGGTTAGGGTTAGGGTTAGGGTTAGGTTAGTGACTAATTCCATATCATAATGACTGTTAAGCACATTGTAACGACCGTTACGGGTCTGTGTAACGACCGTTACTAATGAAGAATACGTCTATGCAAGGCTTTAAAACGTTTGGATTGTGACTAATTCCATCTCGTATTGACTGTTAAGCTCATTGTAACGACCGTTACGGGTTTGTGTAACGACCGTTACTAGTGAAGAATGTGTCTATGCAAGGCTTTGAAACGTTTGGATAGTGAGTAATTCCATCTCGTAGTGACTGTTAAGCACATTGTAACGACCTTTACGGGTCTGTAACGACCGTTACTAATGAAGAATGTGTAAGCAAGGCTTTGAAACGTTTTGATAGTGACTAATTCCATATAATAATGACTGTTTAGCACATTGTAGCGACCGTTACGGCGCAACTGGCACAACTGGCACAACTGGCACAACTGGCACAACTGTAAACTGGCACAACTGGCAAACTGGCACAACTGGCACAACTGGCACAACTGGCACAACTGGCACAACCTTGCACAACACATTCTTCACTAGTAACGGTCGTTACAATGTGCTTAACGGTCGTTACAATGAGCTTAACAGTCATTACGAGATGGAATTAGTCACTATCCAAACGTTTCAAAGCCTTGCATAGACACATTCTTCATTAGTAACGGTCGTTACACAAACCCGTAACGGTCGTTACAATGTGCTTAACAGTCATTACGATATGGAATTAGTCACATATCAAACGTTTTAAAGCCTTGCATAGTAACGACCGTTACAGGTCCGTAACGGTCGTTACAATGTTTAACACAGTCTATGCAAGGCTTTGAAACGTTTGGATAGTTAATTCCACTAATTCCATATCATAATGACTGTTAAGCACATTGTAACGACCGTTACGGGTCTGTGTAACGACCGTTACTAATGAAGAATGTTCTATGCAAGTTTTGCCACGTTTGCCAGTTGTGACTAATTCCATCTCGTATGACTGTTAAGCTCATTGTAACGACCGTTACGTGCCAGTGTAACGACCGTTACTAATAACGGTCGCCAATTGTGCTAAACAGTTCGTGCATTTGTTGTAACGAATTAGTTGTGCCATTGTGCCGTTGTGCCAGTTGTGCCAGTTGTGCATTGTGCAGTAGTGCCAGTTGCCAGTTTACAGTTGCGCCGTAACGGTCGCTACAATGTGCTTAACAGTCATTATTATATGGAATTAGTCACTATCCAAACGTTTCAAAGCCTTGCTTACACATTCTTCATTAGTAACGGTCGTTACAGAAACCCGTAACGGTCGTTACAATGTGCTTAACAGTCATTACGAGATGGAATTAGTCACTATCCAAACGTTTCAAAGCCTTGCATAGACACATTCTTCACTAGTAACGGTCGTTACACAAACCCGTAACGGTCGTTACAATGAGCTTAACAGTCAATACGAGATGGAATTAGTCACTATCCAAACGTTTCAAAGCCTTGCATAGACACATTCTTCATTAGTAACGGTCGTTACACAAACCCGTAACGGTCGTTACAATGAGCTTAACAGTCAATACGAGATGGAATTAGTCACTATCCAAACGTTTCAAAGCCTTGCATAGACGTATTCTTCATTAGTAACGGTCGTTACACAGACCCGCCTACTAACGATGCTCATATCCAGAATTACGTCGAAGAAGTTGTGCCAAGATACACCAACACCCAGTTTCTTGAGCATTTTCGTATGAGTACTCTTACTTATGAGGTAAGAAAGCTAAACTTTCAACCCTTACTGGGTTTTTTAAATCAACGTAACTATTTTTAAATTCGCTTCGTCTGTTGTATTGCCTTCTGCTGCAGTTCTTCTTCTTCGTTTGACCTTCCACCTTCATCAATTGTACAAGTTTGTATGCGTGGCAGGAGGTTGAGGAGCTGTGTCGGTCGGGGTTTGGCCCCGGGGATCGCTACGGTAGTCGGATTGGTCTTGCTGTGAAACAAAGGTCTATGGTCCACCACCCCTCCACTCACTTTATTTTTATTTTTTTTCCACACACACTTTGCCCCAATTACTGTTCTACTTCTGTTCTAATTATTTTATTTTCCAACCTCTTAAGTCACTGTAAATTGTAATATTCACTGAGACGGCGTGACAAGAACTTATTGAAGACTTGAAGTTGAAGAGTGCACGAGTATGATTTAGCGTTTTAACTTTCTTTCTTTCTCTGTTGTTTGAAAAAATCCATTCATTTGCTTCATCACAATCAATAAATTGCTAGCTCTCTTTCCTTCAGTTGTTCGCTTCCTCTGTCTCTCTCTCTTGTATTCTTCCCACGCCCGAAGTCTTTGTTTAGACAGCTATTGGCACACAGGATGCATGCTTTGTGAGTTCATGTCATCCATTCCACCGGCACAACACGGCCTACTCGTACTGAATAGTGGAATGGGCTTTAACGTGTGTGCAACATCTTGTGCATGCGTTTGCACTTGCATAGGAGTCCTATTAGGACCCGTGCGTTCGCGCATGTATGGGATCTCGGTTTTAGGTCTCATATGAGGGACCAGTAAATACATAGGAGTAAAGTATTTTTCCCAAGGATACAACACCGTGACCAGTTGGGTTCAAACCAGCGCACTCACAAACCTGTTGGATTACGAGCAGCGACTCAAACCAACCGGCCACAGCGCCTCCTATTCAGTCTCTGATGTGTGTGTGTGCTTTCTATGAATTTATTCCAGTGCCGAAACGTACGTTTCTTACCGCCTGTATGGTTGTGTGTGTGTCTAGCTGAGTCGATTATTAACTACTGGTCCTAGAAACAATGTGATCCGTGCTGTGTAATGTGTGTTGGTGTTGCTAACAATCTAGGTCCATGTTGTGCTGGTGGGATGGATGACACAAACTCACATAGCATGCATCCTGTGCGCCAATTGCAGTCTAAACGAAGACTTTGGGCATGGGGCAAGATAAACATCCCCAATACAAAGAAAGAAAGGTCCCCTTCCAAAAAAGAAGTGAACCAAAGGCCTTTACTTCACAGTATCAAAGGATACATTTTGTTTGATCATTGTGTGTAGATGCTCTACGTATATGTGTAGATGAAAAGAAGTGAACCAAAGGCCTTTACTTCACAGTATCAAAGGATACATTTTGTTTGATCTTGATATTACATGCGACACAGATTTAACTGCAGTCATTCATTTTTCCTTAGTTTTGTTTCCATTTTTCATGCATGCAAATGTGTTTCTTTGATTGCATTGTGCTTGTACGAGACCACGCTGTAATTTCACCTAACGTGATAATAAAGTATTTTTGACTTGACTTGAGTTATAGGTGTTCAGTTTGAGATTTGTTAATGATATATATATATATTTCAGATTTACAGTTGGTGAAAAGCTGCTCACACTAGTGTAGTGTGTATGCATTCTCAATTCACATACATGTAGTTAAGTTTTTTGCAATTATGCTTTAAAAATGTGAAGTTTACTCTATTTCATTGTATTCATTTTGTATGCCTTTTGCTAAATTTTACAGGAACTGCTGGAATGGTTGGCACCACACATGCCCAAAGAGCGTACGGTGTCATTGGAGAAGAATCTGCTGGCAACTCTGTGGTTTCTTGGCAACATGGAAACGTACAGAAGTGTAGCCGACAGGTTTGGCTTGAGCCGAGGGTCCCTGCAGCGGGTGGTCTTCCGAGTGTGCAAAATCTTTGTAGACAACCAGCAGGAATGGATATGTTGGCCATCAAGTGCAGCTGAGATGAACCACCTTGCAGAGGAGTTTGAGGAAAGGCAACATGAAAGTTTGAATGCAGTATTGATATTGTTTTCTCGTTTGTTGTTGTACCGCTTTATATTAAAGCACCATTTCTCAAAACTAATATTTTAATAATCAGAAGTCATGAAATTTGACAAGTGAGGGCTGAATCCAAGAATCAAAGCAACTAAGCTAACAGCAAAACTTAAATCCAGTTCAGAAGGGTTTAGCCATAACATCATTTATCTGTTTCTACTTGTGTACTCAGTAGATTGCGGCAGTGGGTGGATGCTTTAATTGGTTAAGTATGCAGAGCTGCTACAAATTAGTATACTGATTTTGTGTGTGTGTGTGCATGATTTGCCACCAGCCACTCCCAAATGAGACTATGTTCATCTCAAATATGATAGCAAATTAAGTCACTGACAAGAGTTAGGATGACATATTTATCTTTTAATTTTTCAGTTGTGATTTTTTATTTCTTGCTGTTTGATAATTCCGAACAAGCCGATTATTACATTAAAAATGAAAGTCATTCGTTACTTTGACTATTTCAAACTTGAAATACAATCAAGTACTCATGCTCCTTTTTCCAGGTGCAATTTCCCCGGAGTGGTGGGAGCTATTGATGGGACACACATTAAAATTCCCGGACCCAACCGCTTCAGGGATGCTTACATCGACCGCACTGGAAATCCAAGCATACATCTGCAGGTCAGCAGGATTGCACATTTTAAAGTCTTTACATGTTGCTTTACATTTTCATTCTATTTTTGGTCAAAACTTTTTCCATTTAATTTACAATAATTAGTATTTTTCATTTCAAGTTTCATATAAACATTTAACTTTTGAAAGTTTCTTAGACATGAACTTTTCAAAATGTTGCCAGAAGTGGCTCACATAAAAAAGGTATTACACTGAAGAAACAAGTGGCCAATAAGGACTAAATGATACAGCAACTAACTATTTTTGTTAGTTTTTTAAATGTATTTTCTTTCCAGTAACTGCAGTGCATTGCTTGTGGACAGTAGTTTAACAAAATAAATTGAGATTATTTTGACAAATCATTTAAATACAAATTGAGTTATTAGCAAAGCTGCATTTGACAGAAAGGTAGGATAGTTCTACCATTAGTTTGATTAGACAGGGGATTATCCCTGTATCAGTGTACGTGTTGGGTGTGTGTGTGCGCACATGCTTTATTTTGTTGGGATTAAAGCTTGATTAGTTACAAAATGATTTTGAAGCTTGTTGATTTTGTATAAGGATATTGCCTAGCTTTTAAATTGTCTTAGAGCTCCTGAATGGAAGTCACTGTAATGTATACATGTGTGTGTAATGTATTTGGGAATCTTGTCGGAACGATTTAGGCATGTCAATATATATTTAGTGGATTTTGAGTTTTGTGGTTGAATTTCATATTCAGTTATGGTCATTAACTTTTTATCTTATTAATAAAAAAAAAGTCCGATTATGACCTACTTCTCTGACACATTGCCCTTCTTTGTAAGTATTAAAAATTACCTCCCTTATAAGACTTCATTTTGGATGATTTTTTGGGTGTTATACAGGAGGTTCCACTGTATCATAATTACTCAATAGCCTGATAGTGCTTTTTCCCCACTTTCTGCAGGTGATAAGCAGCAAAGAACTTCTCTTCCTGGATGTGTATTCGGGATGGCCTGGATCTGTGCATGACGCACGGGTTTTCACCAACAGTCCTATACAGGAAAAGCTTCAAGAGGAGGGCCTGCCCCACAGGAGATATCATCTGATAGGGGATTCTGCATATCCCCTGTCAACCTGTCTCCTCACTCCATTTAGAAATAATGGACATCTGGATGCAGCGCAGAAGAAGTTCAACAAAGCACATTCTTCCACAAGAGTGGAAGTGGAACGAGCCATTGGACTCCTTAAAGGAAAGTGGCGAAAGTTGAAATATCTTGAAATGACTAATGTAAACGCAATGCCAGTAGTGGTTGTGGCTGCTTGTGTTCTGCACAATTTCATCATCCACAAAAGTGGTGTGGACGAAGATGATATAATTGAAGTCAATGAGCCTGAACAAGATGAAAATGAAGACTGCGCTCCACCGAGTGCACAAGACAAACGTGCAGAAATTGCTTATCAGTTGGGGTAGTTTCAGCTGCAATTCATCAGATTTGTTTGACTACCAAGATTTGTGACGAGCGAAGTCTTGTCGTTGTAATGATGATTTGGTGTGTGTGTGGTTATTGTCTCATTAATAGTTTTAACATAGCAATTTTCTCATAAACTACAAATACATTACTAGATAGTAGCAAGAGGAGGGCCTGCCCCACAGGAGATATCATCTAATAGGGGATTCTGCATATCCCCTGTCAACCTGTCTCACTCCATTTAGAAATAATGGACATGTGGATGCAGCGCAGAAGAAGTTCAACAAAGCACATTCTTCCACAAAAGTGGAAGTGGACCGAGCCATTGGACTCCTTAAAGGAAAGTGGCGAAAGTTGAAATATCTTGAAATGACTAATGTAAACGCAATGCCAGTAGTGGTTGTGGCTGCTTGTGTTCTGCACAATTTCATCATCCACAAAAGTGGTGTGGACGAAGATGATATAATTGAAGTCAATGAGCCTGAACGAGATGAAAATGAAGACTGCGCTCCACAGAGTGCACAAGACAAACGTGCAGAAATTGCTTATCAGTTGGAGTAGTTTCAGCTGCAATTCATCAAATTTGTTTGACTTCCAAGATTTGTGACGAGCGAAGTCTTGTCGTTGTAATGATGATTTGGTGTGTGTGTATGTGGTTAGTGTCTCATTAATAGTTTTAACATAGCAATTTTCTCATAAACTACAAATACATTACTAGATAGTAGCACGACAAATTTCTTTTGCATGTCTAAAATTACATGACTGCTTTTATTCAAAGGCAACTAGAACCATTTGAATGTAAATTATTGCATGGGAAACTAACAATAATAGTGAACATAGCTAGTAGGATTTCTTCATATTAGAATTACAAGTCAGTCATACCTCACAAATATTATTGCATGGGAAACTAACAATAATAGTGAACATAGCTAGTAGGATTTCTTCATATTAGAATTACAAGTCAGTCATACCTCACAAATGTTATTGCATGGGAAACTAACAATAATAGTGAACATAGCTAATAGGATTTCTTCATATTAGAATTACAAGTCAGTCATACCTCACAAATGTCAAAATCAGAATGCACCTAATCAAATTTTGTGCAGTGTGGATGGCCCTTAAACTAGATTATATTTTTGAAATATTTTGAATGCACCAACAAAAACAGTTATGCTTTGACCTGTTAGGCGGCAATTTTGAATGGTTCAGAACCCACAAGTGGGCGGGCGTTGCTAGCATAGAAGTGTTTCAGTCTTATTTTTATCATCCCTAGCATGTATAAACATTTGTCGGTCTTTTTACTTTTCTTTCATTGTGGTTAAACTGCTAAAGGCAATAACAGTTAGTTTGGAAGCTGGGGTTTGGAGTGGATTATGCCACCTCTGGATTATTTTGCTATTCTGTTTGAACCTATTGCTTTTTTTTTATCCCTGTCATGTCAAAAAAGATTGTGTGCTTTGATTTGTCACTGAGGTTAACCCTTTCACCGCCAATGTTGCATTTTTTCCACCACAATGGTTTAACACCCATGTCACTGAAAGGCACCAATTCCCGGGCCTAATATTCAAAGATCCTATATTCTTCATTTTGGGAGGTAAGGATAGGCCTAATGTTATACACGTCACAGAGGAATTTGCAATATTGCAGATTTTTTCCCCTCTACTCAGTTAAATTTTATGGTATCTTTTGGCTGGAAAATGGCAGGCGGTGAAAGGGTTAATGAACATGTTTCACATGAGAAAGATTACAGTTAAACCTCTATTACAAGACCCTATGTTAAAAGACCTCCTCTCATATAATACTGATTTTTTGGCACAGATGTATCTTACTAAAAAGTATAATTTATATACCGACTTGTTATAAGACCCCTCCAATTTAAGACAGATTTTTTAGTCTTAAAATAGAGGTTTAACTGTTCCTCCTACACAACTTGTTAAATAATGAAACCCATATTTCCAGAAACATGCTTTTTGTAATCTCAATTTATGATATTGGTTATCAAACATTCATAGTATGTACTACACTATGCCATAGCAAACAAGTAACATGTCAACAGAATTTCCCAACAGTGTCGTTCACACACACAGTCATAAAGTTCAAGGCCTTTTAAAATAACATTTATTTTCCTTCAATATACACAAAAAGAATCAAAACTTGATTCGGAGCACCACACATAATGGCGGTAACTGGTCACAAAACACCAAGAAATCAAATGAAGCCTCCAGCAACTTTATCATTTTACTTTACATGCATGTACTTTAATGTAGAAAGATCTAGAAAGTGCTTAAGTCACATTATATTTAAAGCAGTCAACAGGAATGGACTTTGCTATGAAAATCTTGTAACAGAACTTTAAATGACCATTTCCAACATATTTTCTGAAATTCCATGGCCTCCTGACTATGCAACACAGAATTGCATAGATTTCATTATACATCTGCTAGGTAGTATGTCTAACTTAGTTTGTGCAGACAAGCCCTAAATCTTACCAACATTCAAAGTGAGCATTGAGGGAAAAGAGGTGAGAGGATTTCATCACTGTTGCTTTCCTGAGCATAGCCTTATAATATATGTATATATTCAGTCATTTTGTTTATCCTTTGAAACAACAAAAATCATTTACAAAAAAATAGAAAAGAGGATTGTTTGCTTGCTGTGTTTCTTATGACCTTGCATTTTTACTTTCATTCAAAAATTGATTCATTTATACACACATGCACCCACACAAGCACAGAACTCGAAAGACAAAACACACATGAACGTGCACATGGAAGTTAGTCAGTTTTTCTTCCTTTTTTCATTTACTGTTTTTGCCACTGGAGGCAAAGAAAGCCTCCAGAATATCTGAGCGTCTGTCCATAGCTTTCTGTAAGTTCAAAATGTGTTCGTTTTGCATCTTCAGCTGTTCAACCAGCCATTGTGGGCGGTCGTCATTTCTCTTTCTTTTCCTCTTTCGCGGAGTAGCATCTTTACTGTGCTGGCTTGGAGATGCTGAACAGCTGGGGGGGCTCGGGCTCTGACTTGCCTGGCTGTCTAGAACTTCTTCCTCCACGTCACTTGAGGTGGATTGTGGAGTGGTCCCTTCTTTCCGTGGCCGGGTTGTGTTGACAACCACTGTAATTAGTGTAAATAATGAAAAGACAAACATTAAAATCTGCAAATCGTTCTTCAACTCGTATCTGGAGCAGAAAAATCTGTTAGAAAAGGGCTCAGTAAATCTCAAGACAAAACGAGACATATGAGTGATATGATGATCAAACAAAGGGGAATATTCATCGAAATAAAAATGGCGGTTGCAGATGCAAAGGTTTGGGTTGTAAGAAATCTTCCAATAAAAGTTCAAACAAATCTATTGAAAAACAGATGAGTTATTTCCCAGACAAAATTGACTGCAGACCGGCAGACGGACAAGGTGATTCCAGTATACCTCCATCCCCACCCCTCTCACAGCACGAGTAAAAACACATCTAAAAAAAATTAGAAAGACACACAGTCCATTGGACAAGAACCTATTTAAATAAATTCCAAACTACAATATTAGAGAAGGTAACACTTAATGACAGCTCATTCATCAACGGCAGCTTTGCAAAATTACTTTTAGACATACAACCCAAGTGCTAATTTTTTTTTTATCAAGACATTAAAAGTAATTCCAGGTTCAAGCACAAGTGATAGCAGAAACTGAGAGTCAATAAGCCATGGGTATCGGTCAAGGTCCCCCCCCCCCCCCCCCCCCACACACACACACACATTTGTCGGTTAATTCCATTTTTGCCTTTCTTACCAAACATGAAGCTGTATTTTAAGAACATTTTCAGCTAATTATCTTTGTTCAATAATTAATTGCAGTCATGATAAAGGCCATCATCTAATCCCCCACAAATGTACTGCAGTACACTGCGTCTTATAAGGGGGGTTAGGGTTAGTATTCCACAAAGATAATTAGCTGAAAAGGTTAATAAAATACAGCTTTATGTTTGGTAAGAAAGGCAAAAACGGAAAAAGCCACGAATCATGGCTTTTAAGCAATTAAACTTTTACACTCTCAAAAATAATAATACAAATTATCTGACTTTTTATCAGAAGTTGTTAGATTTTTCCCTTGTGGCATTTGCTTTGGCTGAACCGGTGTGTTTAAAGTGATACCCTGACTGAATTTGACTTTTTTTTAATAAACACATCGAGATCACCAGAAAAACACCCTTTACAGAGATCGCAACACTCACTTTGATCTGGTTTCCTAAAAATCAAAGAGGCAATTCCTCCTTGGCGAAGGTGCTGGAAGTCAAATTATTTAAAGGAAAAAGAAGGCATGTGCCGTTTCTTTTCAAGTGGCTGCCTGAGTTTAGACCAAATTAAATAAAAATTTGTTTACAATTGATCTAAAGGAGTTTCGCTCACATTAAAGGAAATAGCTTTTGTTTATTTTTATTTTACTGCACTACAAAAAATTAAAAAGCTTTTACCACAATGGGATTGGCCTCCACCAACCCGTTTTGGTTTTTTTAAAGCATGTGCTATGTCGCCTTATGGGCCGTAAATGACGGTAATCAAAGAATTGATTGTGGCCACGCACAGCGAAGAAAAAAACCCCATGGTTTTATTGTTTAGCTAATATTAAAAAACAGACCTGCATGTTGAACTACGACCCAGTCAAATACATAAATACTTACCACCACTAACTGACGAGACCGTTACTGTTGGGCACACGCTAGGATCCTTGTAGAGCTGGTCATCCATTGCATCATAATAATCCCACTGGATTCGACCAGCGCCACTCTGGCTGTGGGCCTTCCTGATAGTCCTGTATCTGGACATCAAGCAGAAGACATACAAAATAATAAGAGTCAACTGAGTTTAGAAGGGAGCATGTTTGAAGACAATATTATTTGATAGCAGAACCAACATACAGCTCTTTACAGTGGCAGATTTAGGAGAGGTGCTGTTATCCGCCGTTTTGTCCAAATTCCGTCGTTTTGGTCAACCACATCAACAATTGTTCATATGATCTCCTAATGGGAGTAATGCACTGATTAGCATTCAAACGGTGAAAGTAGGCCAAAGTGACCAGTGTCAGTGGTCAGCTTGTTATTCATTTTATTTAACAAAGATTTTTTTTGTAATGAGAACTTGCCAAGAATGAGTTCTTATAACTCCAACTTTCATTTGGACAAAACGGCGGTTCAAAATTGGGCGCCGTTTTGTCCAACCGGATTGTTGAACCGCCGTTTTGTCGAAATCATAATAGAAAATTTGGACAAAAAGGCGGATCTAACCCCGCCGTTTTGTCCATAGACAAAATGTCTGAAGTTTTTGCATAGACAAAACGGCGGAATTTGGACAAAACGGCGGTTAACAGTGCCAATTGAGTCTATGGTTTGGTTCAATATTGGTCTACCTGTATACATGCATTTATCTCCATCCTTTGTAGCTTGACTTTGAGCCCCAACCAAACCCAAGCGCATGGGCCTCAGAAGTCGCCCTTTTTTTAAATTATAGAATTCATACTCAATTTTCAACATAGTAACATGTAATTTCTTACAACACGCAAAAAATAAGCTGAGGAATGTATGCAAATACCCCTAAAACACCGAGTGTAATCAAAATTGCTTTAGATGTGAATTATGGGCTTGAAAATTAAGTAGTGAAATCTAAATGGTTTTGCTGCTGAAGAATAAACAATGTTTGATTTTTCTATAAAGACCCAGAACACTTCTCAAAGCATAAAATGAAAGTATGTAAAACATTTGCTCAGGGAGGTGGGGGAGCTTTGATTCAAGGGTTCACAAGCAAAACATAATAAACTAGTGAAAATAGTCTATTATTCAAACACACTGCTGGACCTGATAGGGGTATACTTTCAAATTTAAAAACAAATCTGTTTAAAACTCATATTCCAATATTCACTAAGAGCTCACATTTTCTAGTTATACTGTGTTTTTGTTGATGGTGACTGCCGGCTTCAATCAATTTTGCAATAAATGTCACATTTACCTGTTTTTACACTCATGATTCACACTCTTTCACTGACCTTTGCTTAAGGTTGCGCCACTTTTTGTCACACATGTCCCCAGTGACATTGTGGCCATGTTGTTGCATGACCGACGCTATCCTTGCCCAAACCTCACACTTTTTCAAGGCGGAGGTCCCAAACATGGCTTCTTTTGCATCATGTTCTGCAATCAACAGTGTCACGGCTGCAGGTTGCCAGATGAATGGACTGGATTGTTCTGAAATGTGAAAACAAAGAAAAATATTTTTTTATTTTGGTGTTTTTTTTTTAGTTCGCATAGTCAGACTTATCTCTGTGAAAATCACCCAAAGACGGAGTGTGACTGCCTACATGGCGGGGTAATGAAACACTCATCCCTAGCTGATATACTTTTACTGTAGTGTTCAGGTGCTTCAGATGTTAGGATGACCCCTGGAGTCCTTTAGCCAGGGAACGAAAACAACATACCTGTGAAATGCGGGCTGCTCTCCCCTGGAGAATGCGTCACCGCAAGTGCAGCGCCTACCCATTTTATTTTTTAATAAAATTGGGGGGGGGGGGGGGGTTGTGAGGAGGGGGTGTAGGCACACTTGGGAAACCTAGCTATCAATTTGGCCATACCAGCAGCAGGATGTCTCCTACTCTTACTGACTTTCAACTGCGCAAAGCACACAGGTAAAACTAGCTTGAAGGACTTGACGTTCAGTTCAGCCTACTGGTTTCCCCATGACTATCTGTAGGCCTAGTGGGTCAAGACTGAAGGTTAGCTGCTGCTGCTCTCTGCTGCTTGCAGCGACAGGAAAAGGCCTCGCATGCGCGCGCTTTATCAGTGAAAGCAATGACCTAGTCCTAGGCTGTTCTAGTATCGTGGTCATTCCTGTCACCAGCGTGCCAGCCGAGCGTGGCTTCAGTGAGCAAAACTTGCTTTAAAAACCTGACACTTTGTGACAGACGCAATCGTCTTGTATTATGATGATAGGGTTACCGTTACTCGTCTCATGATGCTGAAGATGCATGCAAATGGGGTGGGGGAGTCCAATGTTGGCACGGCTTGTGATCATTTCCTTGACATGAAACACTGTAATACGTAGATATTGACTAAACATGCAGGCACTTATCTTGTTTTGCCCTTGTCACACACACATTCACCTATTTTTTGGGTTGTGTGTGTGTGTTTCTTTTCTTTTTGTGTGTGTGTGTGTGTGTGTGTGTGTGTGTGTGTGTGTGTGTGTGTGTGTGTGTGTGTGTGTGTGTGTGTGTGTGTGTGTGTGTGTGTGTTAATGCTTTCGATTACACTATAAATTCATGGGTATTAATTTGTATTGGGTGGGAGGGGGTTAATCTCGTATTGGTCAACATTATTGGACAACTGTATACATACTATCCACTTGGCTGTCCTGTGACTGCTTCTGGTCAGCAGACGTCTCCTGAAGACAAGATGAGTTGGTGAGCCGTGGTCGTCTCTGTGGAGCTCTCACTGTGGCCAGTGTGGGAAGTGGATCTGGAAGAGATTCCTCCTCAGTTGGAAAATCTGCTGGCGGTGTAAACTTGGGACAGAGTTCCATTCCCACTTCTGCCCTCAGCCGTTCTTCATTCCCATGTATGAGGGTGTTTAACACGGTACCACCATGAAACCCACCCTCTTTGAAGGCAAGGAGGTAGCTGTTTTGGAGATCTACACCAATCTCAGCAGCCTTGGAATTGGCCAATGGACCCAGAAGAACACTCGCATGGGCTGTGATAAACAAAAAGGTTTTGAAATCAAAATAATAAATTATAAAAGCACAAGACAAACAGCTACTTTATTCAATAAAACTATAGCCTGTATAGGTAGGGTGTTTTAGGGTCAATTAAGTGTCGAATACACACAAAATAAAGTTTGATGGTATGTCATATGACCGATTTTGCACATACGCAGACATTTTCAGAAACAAATCCATTTTGAGAACTCCACAGCGGTCCATAGGGGCCGAAAGGATTTGATTTTCCATCATTATTTTAATGTTTCAAAGTTTCTGTAACATGGTGTAGTTGGTTACAATCACTGCACGTAATACTAGCTGTCCAACCGGCTGGTAAGTGTGCAAGATTGGTTGGTTTGATTCGTCTACAATACTTAGGGGCTATATTCACATTTATGCCCAGCAAGAACGATAATTAGTAACAGAAAAGAACATTACATAGCCTACTTAGAACTAGGCCTAATGTCAATCAATCAATCAATCAATCAATGAAAATGTTGTCTTTAAAACAAAGAATTCTTTGTCTGGCCTGCACATAAAAATATTAAAACACACATATAAATATAGAAATAATAAGACTATGCATAATATACAGTAAATACATCATAAGAATTAAATTACAATGCAATATAAAACACTTGGAAGTACACACACACACACACACACAGAGATTAACGTGACAGAAGCCCCCCCCCCCCCCCACCCAAGCACACCCCCACCTGCACCCGTCCCCTACCCCACACACACACACACACACCTCACCCCGTCCCCCCCCCCTACCCCACACAGCTTATATTTTTCAAAATCCCTTAGGTAAAAGCCCTCAAACACGCCCCCCAACCCCCCCCAATAATAGGACCCCCCAACCCCAATCACATCACAAACACTAGCTTAAATCAAACAAACAAGGTAAAAGCCCAATTAGGCATGTATACAAGTAATAGGACAACTGGTTAGGTTAGGTAAAAGCCCAATCATTGGCATATATACAGTAATAGGACAAACTGGTTAGGTTAGGTAAAAGCCCAATCATAGGCATATATACAATAATAGGACAACTGTTTAGGCTAGGTAAAAGCCCAATCATAGGCATATATACAATAATAGGACAACTGGTTAGGTTAGGTAAAAGCCCAATCATAGGCATATATACAATAATAGGACAACTGGTTAGGTTAGGTAAAAGCCCAATCATAGGCATATATACATTAATAGGACAACTGGTTAGGTTAGGTAAAAGCCCAATCATAGGCATATATACAGTAATAGACAACTGGTTAGGTTAGGTAAAAGCCCAATCATAGGCATATATACATTAATAGGACAACTGGTTAGGTTAGGTAAAAGCCCAATCATAGGCATATATACATTAATAGGACAACTTGTTAGGTTAGGTAAAAGCCCAATCATAGGCATATATACAATAATAGGACAACTGGTTAGGTTAGGTAAAAGCCCAATCATTGGCATATATACAGTAATAGGACAACTGGTTAGGTTAGGTAAAAGCCCAATCATAGGCATATATACATTAATAGGACAACTGGTTAGGTTAGGTAAAAGCCCAATCATAGGCATATATACAGTAATAGGACAACTGGTTAGGTTAGGTAAAAGCCCAATCATAGGCATATATACAATAATAGGACAACTGGTTAGGTTAGGTAAAAGCCCAATCATTGGCATATATACAGTAATAGGACAACTGGTTAGGTTAGGTAAAAGCCCAATCATTGGCATATATACAGTAATAGGACAACTGGTTAGGTTAGGTAAAAGCCCAATCATAGGCATATATACAGTAATAGGACAACTGGTTAGGTTAGGTAAAAGCCCAATCATTGGCATATATACAATAATAGGACAACTGGTTAGGTTAGGTAAAAGCCCAATCATTGGCATATATACAGTAATAGGACAACTGGTTAGGTTAGGTAAAAGCCCAATCATTGGCATATATACAATAATAGGACAACTGGTTAGGTTAGGTAAAAGCCCAATCATTGGCATATATACAGTAATAGGACAACTGGTTAGGCTAGGTAAAAGCCCAATCATAGGCATATATACATTAATAGGACAACTGGTTAGGTTAGGTAAAAGCCCAATCATAGGCATATATACAATAATAGGACAGGTTAGGTTAGGTAAAAGCCCAATCATAGGCATATATACAGTAATAGGACAACTGGTTAGGCTAGGTAAAAGCCCAATCATAGGCATATATACAGTAATAGGACAACTGGTTAGGTTAGGTAAAAGCCCAATCATAGGCATATATACAATAATAGGACAACTGGTTAGGTTAGGTAAAAGCCCAATCATAGGCATATATACATTAATAGGACAACTGGTTAGGTTAGGTAAAAGCCCAATCATAGGCATATATACAGTAATAGGACAACTGGTTAGGTTAGGTAAAAGCCCAATCATAGGCATATATACATTAATAGGACAACTAATAGGACAACTGGTTAGGTTAGGTAAAAGCCCAATCATAGGCATATATACAGTAATAGGACAACTGGTTAGGTTAGGTAAAAGCCCAATCATTGGCATATATACAATAATAGGACAACTGGTTAGGTTAGGTAAAAGCCCAATCATTGGCATATATACAGTAATAGGACAACTGGTTAGGTTAGGTAAAAGCCCAATCATAGGCATATATACAGTAATAGGACAACTGGTTAGGTTAGGTAAAAGCCCAATCATTGGCATATATACAGTAATAGGACAACTGGTTAGGTTAGGTAAAAGCCCAATCATAGGCATATATACATTAATAGGACAACTGGTTAGGTTAGGTAAAAGCCCAATCATAGGCATATATACAGTAATAGGACAACTGGTTAGGTTAGGTAAAAGCCCAATCATAGGCATATATACATTAATAGGACAACTGGTTAGGTTAGGTAAAAGCCCAATCATAGGCATATATACATTAATAGGACAACTGGTTAGGTTAGGTAAAAGCCCAATCATTGGCATATATACAATAATAGGACAACTGGTTAGGTTAGGTAAAAGCCCAATCATAGGCATATATACAGTAATAGGACAACTGGTTAGGTTAGGTAAAAGCCCAATCATAGGCATATATACAGTAATAGGACAACTGGTTAGGTTAGGTAAAAGCCCAATCATAGGCATATATACATTAATAGGACAACTGGTTAGGTTAGGTAAAAGCCCAATCATAGGCATATATACAATAATAGGACAACTGGTTAGGTTAGGTAAAAGCCCAATCATAGGCATATATACAATAATAGGACAACTGGTTAGGTTAGGTAAAAGCCCAATCATAGGCATATATACAATAATAGGACAACTGGTTAGGTTAGGTAAAAGCCCAATCATAGGCATATATACAATAATAGGACAACTGGTTAGGTTAGGTAAAAGCCCAATCATAGGCATATATACAATAATAGGACAACTGGTTAGGACAACTGGTTAGGTTAGGTAAAAGCCCAATCATAGGCATATATACAATAATAGGACAACTGGTTAGGTTAGGTAAAAGCCCAATCATTGGCATATATACAATAACAGGACAACTGGTTAGGTTAGGTAAAAGCCCAATCATAGGCATATATACAGTAATAGGACAACTGGTTAGGTTAGGTAAAAGCCCAATCATAGGCATATATACAATAATAGGACAACTGGTTAGGTTAGGTAAAAGCCCAATCATAGGCATATATACAGTAATAGGACAACTGGTTAGGTTAGGTAAAAGCCCAATCATTGGCATATATACAGTAATAGGACAACTGGTTAGGTTAGGTAAAAGCCCAATCATTGGCATATATACAGTAATAGGACAACTGGTTAGGCTAGGTAAAAGCCCAATCATAGGCATATATACAATAATAGGACAACTGGTTAGGGACAACTGGTAGGTAAAAGCCCAATCATAGGCATATATACAATAATAGGACAACTGGTTAGGTTAGGTAAAAGCCCAATCATAGGCATATATACAATAATAGGACAACTGGTTAGGTAGGTAAAAGCCCAATCATAGGCATATATACAGTAATAGGACAACTGGTTAAAAAAGCCCAATCATAGGCATATATACAATAATAGGACAACTGGTTAGGTTAGGTAAAAGCCCAATCATAGGCATATATACAGTAATAGGACAACTGGTTAGGTTAGGTAAAAGCCCAATCATTGGCATATATACAGTAATAGGACAACTGGTTAGGTTAGGTAAAAGCCCAATCATTGGCATATATACAGTAATAGGACAACTGGTTAGGCTAGGTAAAAGCCCAATCATTGGCATATATACAGTAATAGGACAACTGGTTAGGTTAGGTAAAAGCCCAATCATTGGCATATATACAGTAATAGGACAGGTTAGGTTAGGTTAGGTAAAAGCCCAATCATAGGCATATATACAGTAATAGGACAACTGGTTAGGTTAGGTAAAAGCCCAATCATTGGCATATATACAGTAATAGGACAACTGGTTAGGTTAGGTAAAAGCCCAATCATAGGCATATATACAGTAACAGGACAACTGGTTAGGCTAGGTAAAAGCCCAATCATAGGCATATATACAATAATAGGACAACTGGTTAGGTTAGGTAAAAGCCCAATCATAGGCATATATACAGTAATAGGACAACTGGCTAGGTTAGGTAAAAGCCCAATCATTGGCATATATACAATAATAGGACAACTGGTTAGGTTAGGTAAAAGCCCAAACATTGGCATATATACAGTAATAGGACAACTGGTTAGGCTAGGTAAAACCCAATCATTGGCATATATACAGTAATAGGACAACTGGTTAGGTTAGGTAAAAGCCCAATCATAGGCATATATACAATAACAGGACAACTGGTTAGGTTAGGTAAAAGCCCAATCATTGGCATATATACAGTAATAGGACAACTGGTTAGGTTAGGTAAAAGCCCAATCATAGGCATATATACATTAATAGGACAACTGGTTAGGCTAGGTAAAAGCCCAATCATTGGCATATATACAATAATAGGACAACTGGTTAGGTTAGGTAAAAGCCCAATCATAGGCATATATACAATAATAGGACAACTGGTTAGGTTAGGTAAAAGCCCAATCATAGGCATATATACATTAATAGGACAACTGGTTAGGTTAGGTAAAAGCCCAATCATAGGCATATATACATTAATAGGACAACTGGTTAGGTTAGGTAAAAGCCCAATCATAGGCATATATACATTAATAGGACAACTGGTTAGGTTAGGTAAAAGCCCAATCATAGGCATATATACAATCATTGGCATAATAGGACAACTGGTTAGGTTAGGTAAAAGCCCAATCATTGGCATATATACATTAATAGGACAACTGGTTAGGTTAGGTAAAAGCCCAATCATTGGCATATATACAGTAATAGGACAACTGGTTAGGCTAGGTAAAACCCCAATCATAATAGGACAACTAGTAAGGTTACAGTAAAAGCCCAATCATTGGCAAAAAAAAAATGACAGGACAACTGGTTAGGTTAGGTAAAAGCCCAATCATAGGCATATATACAGTAATAGGACAACTGGTTAGGTTAGGTAAAAGCCCAATCATTGGCATATATACAATAATAGGACAACTGGTTAGGTTAGGTAAAAGCCCAATCATTGGCATATATACAGTAATAGGACAACTGGTTAGGCTAGGTAAAACCCAATCATAGGCATATATACATTAATAGGACAACTGGTTAGGTTAGGTAAAAGCCCAATCATAGGCATATATACATTAATAGGACAACTGGTTAGGTTAGGTAAAAGCCCAATCATAGGCATATATACATTAATAGGACAACTGGTTAGGTTAGGTAAAAGCCCAAACATTGGCATATATACAGTAATAGGACAACTGGTTAGGTTAGGTAAAAGCCCATTCATAGGCATATATACATTAATAGGACAACTGGTTAGGTTAGGTAAAAGCCCAATCATAGGCATATATACATTAATAGGACAACTGGTTAGGTTAGGTAAAAGCCCAATCATTGGCATATATACAGTAATAGGACAACTGGTTAGGTTAGGTAAAAGCCCAATCATTGGCATATATACAGTAATAGGACAACTGGTTAGGCTAGGTAAAAGCCCAATCATTGGCATATATACAGTAATAGGACAGGTTACTGGTTAGGTTAGGTAAAAGCCCAATCATAGGCATATATACAATAATAGGACAACTTAGGTTAGGTTAGGTAAAAGCCCAATCATAGGCATATATACAATAATAGGACAGGTTAGGTTAGGTTAGGTAAAAGCCCAATCATTGGCATATATACAATAATAGGACAGGTTAGGTTAGGTTAGGTAAAAGCCCAATCATTGGCATATATACATTAATAGGACAACTTAGGTTAGGTTAGGTAAAAGCCCAATCATTGGCATATATACAATAATAGGACAGGTTAGGTTAGGTTAGGTAAAAGCCCAATCATTGGCATATATACAGTAATAGGACAACTGGTTAGGCTAGGTAAAAGCCCAATCATAGGCATATATAC
Organism: Phymorhynchus buccinoides; assembly: GCA_017654935.2. Classification (NCBI taxonomy): domain Eukaryota; kingdom Metazoa; phylum Mollusca; class Gastropoda; order Neogastropoda; family Raphitomidae; genus Phymorhynchus; species Phymorhynchus buccinoides. Next base: position 36,648 of record JAGGCT020004092.1, on the reverse strand, counting down.
ATTAATAGGACAACTGGTTAGGTTAGGTAAAAGCCCAATCATTGGCATATATACAATAATAGGACAACTGGTTAGGCTAGGTAAAAGCCCAATCATAGGCATATATACATTAATAGGACAACTGGTTAGGTTAGGTAAAAGCCCAATCATTGGCATATATACAATAATAGGACAGGTTAGGTTAGGTAAAAGCCCAATCATAGGCATATATACAATAATAGGACAACTGGTTAGGTTAGGTAAAAGCCCAAACATTGGCATATATACAGTAATAGGACAACTGGTTAGGCTAGGTAAAACCCAATCATTGGCATATATACAGTAATAGGACAACTGGTTAGGTTAGGTAAAAGCCCAATCATTGGCATATATACAATAACAGGACAACTGGTTAGGTTAGGTAAAAGCCCCCCCAAAAAACAAATTCTTGGCATATAAATATAGCATAATAGACAACATTGACTGGGTTAGGTTAGGTAAAAGAGCCCAATCATGTGGGCATATATACCATAATAGGACAACTTGTTTCTTCACGGATATCTCAAGGTGGGAGTGGTAAAAGCCCAAACATTGGCATATATACAGTAATAGGACAACTGGTTAGGTTAGGTAAAAGCCCAATCATAGGCATATATACATTAATAGGACAACTGGTTAGGTTAGGTAAAAGCCCAATCATAGGCATATATACAATAACAGGACAACTGGTTAGGTTAGGTAAAAGCCCAATCATTGGCATATATACAGTAATAGGACAACTGGTTAGGTTAGGTAAAAGCCCAATCATTGGCATATATACAGTAATAGGACAACTGGTTAGGTTAGGTAAAAGCCCAAACATTGGCATATATACAGTAATAGGACAACTGGTTAGGCTAGGTAAAACCCAATCATTGGCATATATACAGTAATAGGACAACTGGTTAGGCTAGGTAAAACCCAATCATTGGCATATATACAGTAATAGGACAACTGGTTAGGCTAGGTAAAACCCAATCATTGGCATATATACATCTAGGACAAACGGCTGACGCTCAGACGAACTTAGGCTATATAATGCCCAGAGAGACCATCATAGTGCATAGAGATGTCCATATTAGAATGTAGGCCGACTCTGAGTCTTCATGGATTAGGGATAAAGAGCGCCAAGTCATAGGCATAATACTAGCGGAATTTAGATAGGACATATCTGTGCTAGGTTAGGTAAGAAACTCTACATTGCTGAATACGGCATATATACAGCAGCTAAGGTGGAGGACAAGTAGCGTGGGTAGGTTAGTCGTAACTGAGAAAGAACTCCATATCATAGGCAAAGTACTACGACATAAGTAAGGCACAGAGAATGCCCAGTGGCACCAGGAGGATTGCGTGGTAGGGGGGGCGTACGCAGATATAAGCTTGCCTAAGAGAAGGCCCAATGCATAGGCATATATTACGGCGATGATATAGCTCGTATCCTACCAACTGGTCTGGTAGGTGGTAGTGAGGTGAAAAGACCCTAATCATAGGTGCATAAATATGACTTAGGCATAGAGAGTACTTGGGTTGAGTGCTTAGCGTTGTAAAGGGTACCTATCAAGCCCCAATCGATAGGCCCATAGAATATACGTAATAGCGAGCTAACGCGCTTAGTTGTCCTGAGGAACACATACTAGCCCACGCATGCATAGGCATTATAGACAGCACACAGATAGGCTACATACTCCCGGTCAACCTCCAGGCTTAGAGTAGGAGAAAAGGCCGCCAATCACTCTGCGGTCTGTGGAACCTACAATAAGTATGTGAGCGTGAACATGAATATAGTTAGGCCTAAAAGCGCACAATCACGTAGAGCCCACTAAACTAGTACTCATGTATACTCCGTTGTTGCATGTGATCATACTGGAGTCAAAGGCTAGAGGTAAAAGACGTCCACCTATCAATAGGTCAGTGTGAATAGTTCAGTTAAGCCCCCCCTCCCCCTCCTGCGGGCACTGATATATGGCAGATAGTGAATTAGGTAAAGCCGAATCTAGAATTTGTTGTTATTAAATCTATACTTATCTTGAGACATAGTGTCATCAAACTGTAGGTCCTACATATTCGACGTATATAGAGGTCAATAGAGTCTGTCAAGTACCTAGTTGGCGATTATGTATACGTATGATAACTAGGACAACTGGTCACATGAAGTGTTAAGGTAAGAAGCTCTATCAAATAGCATGATTGGGCAGATTATTAAATATGCAATTAGTTATGTAGGACACTGTGAGTATAGTTTTTAAGTTCTCCATTAGCGACTAGAGTTCGATGAAACCTCTAACAGTCACCTCATAATGGCGATATAATACAGTGAATAGAGTTACGCAAACTGTGTAAAAGCGTATGAGGTAAAAGTCCTAAACAATGGCATATTTGGGCCTATAACCTACATACAAGCGAATAACAAGCACGCACAAGTTTAAGGTTAGGTCAGTTAGCTGTTAAAAGTGCCTGCAGACATGCATTAATGTACGCACTGACTATCTATGACATGTGCAATAGGAAATGACCCCACGCTACGGCTGTAGTGGATGTATGTAAAAGCACACCTATCATATCGAGAACATCATGCGTACTTAGTAAATAGGCTTAGTTTCAATATAGAACCGTTACCTCTACCCAGACAAACCCTACTTGAGTAAGAAACAATAGGTCATACGTAAACAGGACCAAGACCAACTAGATCATGGCAGCGACCAGTGCACTAGACATATTCTACGATCAGTGACGACTGGTTGTAATAGGCATGGAGTACAAATTGACCGTATCATATGCTAAATTTAGGACAGCTACTATCACAAAAAGTATAACCTTAGGATATGTCAATCCCTGAATTAGGTGTGACAGTGGAGAAAGCAGCAATCACTTAAGCGTACGATATTATGCTATCATGCCATAACTAAGGTGAAACACTGAGTGAATCAGTGCACGCTTAGGGCTTAAATAGACCTCAGAATCAATTGGAGACTACCTACTATATACCAAGTAAGTAGAGATCAACTTGGTTAATGGTTAGGTAGAAGCTCGTCAACTTGTCATGTACGCGCTCAGTAGAGTTTACACAGTGAAGTCACTAGGACAAACACATGAGGACATACGGTTACGGTACAAAGCCCAATCATCGGAGGACATATATACAGACTATAGGTCCACAAACCCTGTTTCGGTTGTGTAAAAAGCCCAATCATAGGGCATAATTCTAAAATTTATACAGTAATGACGGACAAATGGCTAGGTTAGACGTACACAGCCAAATCATCTGGCATCACCTGCACGTACACGACACATAGGCACACCACACACCACACATGACAGTTAAAAGAGATGGTGATAGGTTAGGTAGAGCGAAGCCGCAATTCATAGGGTCATAGCTCGCTACCAGTATAGCTCAGATCTAAAATCTCGTGTGATAGGTAGAGTAAAACGATGCCCAGTCCCATATTCATGAGGCTATTTCTACTATATGGTAGATAGGTTTGTGCACTGATAACAAGTACCCTTTTTTTTTATGCGTAGCGTAAAAGGAACTAACACATAGAAACGACAACACAGAGAAAAGAAGGGAACAGACTCACAACAGTACATAATTAGAATCGGAGCGTTTACTAGGGCAGATTAATAAGTGACAACCTATAGCCGTATCAGCGGCTATGTATTTTAAAGTGCCATCGATTGGATACACTATCAGATATACCAGTGTCGAAACTCACAGGACCAAAGCCTGGCTATAGGTTAGGTAAAACAGCTGCGACATCTAGTTGCAGCACTATATGATCGGGCTAAGTAGAAAACGCGTGGTTATGCGTGCTAGCGTAAGAAGTCCGCAATCCATATGCAGGCACCTATACCTAAGAGTAATCTAGGCATCACAACTAGGCTACGCTGAGCCGTTAGGTAAGAGCAAGCCTCACGAGTCATTAGGCATATGATAGCAGTAATAGGCCAACTGGGCTGCTAGTATGTAGAAGAGCGCTCAGATCAACTACTGACGCACAATGCTGTGATAGGCCAAGCATGAGGACAACTGCGTGGAGCCATGCCGGGACAATAGGCCCAGCCCTTAGCAGAGTCACTAGTGAGGTTCCCATTGAGGCCATCGACTACTCTAGGGCTCAATCATAGGACGACGAAGCTGCTGCCCTACGGCTACTCCGTCACATCCAGGTTAGGCATCAAAAGCGCTCCAGATAGCATTTGGCAGCATATTAGTGCAGACATAGATAAGGACAAATATGTTTGTTTTTAACTGGTGTCGTGTAGTTGATGGTATAACCCAGCATCGCACTCCAGACGCGTCACTAGTCTAGCTATCGTAACTGTAGGACAACGTGGACTAGCGCAGGTCAAAGGCGCTAACCGTCATTCGGACCATCATCCAGTGTACGATGTAATATGGACGGACAACACGCTGTGACATTGAGGTATGCAAGTGACTAATAGAGCCCAAAGCTATAGCGCAGTGATATAGTCAAGTACCCATATATGGACAACTAACGGCTCTTAGCCTCACTATTGTTGTGTCAGGGTAAAGAGGCTCAGCCAGATCATAGGCCATATACAAGCATACATAATAGGACAATCCCTGGTGCATGGTATGTGGCAAGGGTTGAGGTATGAAAGCCACATGACATAGGATTCATCTGAATATACAGCTAATAGGACATGATCGCCTGGCATTGACAGTTCGTTAGGAGTAAGACTCGAATCATATGGCAATGATATACGAACTAAGATGACAGGTCTAGGTATGCTAGTAGCTGTAACGAATGTCCCATTATCATTAATGCGAACCTAACTATAGTACAGTGGAGTATAGGACACACTGGTATGCTAGGATTAGGTAAAAGACAATCAGTAGTTGCGAGCTACTATACGATGTAAGTAGGACAGAACTGTCTGTTTAAGGATGTAGTTTCTTTTTTGTGAAGAAAGAAAACACCAAATAACATGCAAGGCAGTATAGAATGTGATACAGTAATAGGAACCGCAGAT
>JAGGCT020004092.1:0-31135 GCA_017654935.2 Phymorhynchus buccinoides | reverse complement strand
TCGTGGTTGAGGCTACCTTCCTTTTTGCTTATTCCACTGTGCGGGCCTCACTATAGATAGGCCTAGTAGGCTAGTTGTCTGGCGTAGGGCTTGGCTGCTGCGTTGAGTAGACTGCTTTGTTCACCGCGTGGCTGAATGTTGGCGTGTTGGCTGAACGGGTTGTTTCCTGGTTTCTGGGCTTGTTGGCGAGGCGTGTTGGCTGAACGGGTTGTTTCCTGGTTTCTGGGCTTGTTGGTGAGGCGTGTTGTGAACGGGTGTTTCCTGGTTTCTGGGCTTGTTGGCGAGGCGTGTTGGCTGAACGGGTTGTTTCCTGGTTTCTGGGCTTGTTGGCGAACGGGTTGTTTCCTGGTTTCTGGGCTTGTTGGCGAGGCGGGTTGGCACTATTCTTGTCTGTAGTACTTGGGCCTAATATGCTACGCTTTCTCACCATGCATTCCATGCACTAATGTGTTCATTGCCCATACATATTGTTCTCATCATGTCTCCTTTTTTCCCCTTCTTTTTTGTTTTCCTTTTTATCTTTTCCTTTCTGCTTTCTGCTATTTTATTCAATCGATTGCATGCATGACTATGATTAAACATGCCTGTTGCGTCTCTCTCTCTCTCTCTCTCTCTCTCTCTCTCTCTCTCTCTCTCTCTCTCTCTCTCTCTCTCTCTCTCTCTCTCTCTCTCTCTCTCTCTCTCTCTCTCTCTCTCTCTCTCTCTCTCTCTCTCTCTCTCTCTCTCTCTCTCTCTCTCTTCTCTCTCTCTCTCTCTCTCTCTCTCCTCTCTCTCTCTCTCTCTCTCTCTCTCTCTCTCTCTCTCTCTCTCTCTCTCTCTCTCTCTCTCTCTCTCTCTCTCTCTCTCTCTCTCTCTCTCTCTCTCTCTCTCTCTCTCTCTCTCTCTCTCTCTCTCTCTCTCTCTCTCTCGCATATAACATGTATATGTGTACACATTGTTTATTGTGCTCAACTTGAATATTAGTATTGAATGATAATATCAATGTAATTTACATATACATAATGTGTTCCCCCCTTCTCTCTCTCTCTCTCTCTCTCTCTCTCTCTCTCTCTCTCTCTCTCTCTCTCTCTCTCTCTCTCTCTCTCTCTCTCTCTCTCTCTCTCTCTCTCTCTCTCTCTCTCTCTCTCTCTCTCTCTCTCTCTCTCTCTCTCCCTCTCTCTCCGTCTCTCTGAACGGAAGGTGGGGCCTATACTGCTAAGAGATGCGATCTAAGCTGTAGTTCTCTTTCCCAAATTAGTTCAATTTTTTGTCTTGTACCGTATCTGTATTTACTGATACAGAGTTTAGCCAGGGTGATAAGGTGGTTCACCACCTGTCTGTGTTTTTCTAAAGAGATGCTTGCTCCATGATAACCTAAAATAGCAGTTATTTCTGTAATGTATAGAAACTGATTACATCTGGTTTGGATTTCATTTGAGACTAGTGACCATACAGGCTTAACTTTTTTACATCTATAGAAAAAATGCTCAATATAGTCCTTTTCACCATGTTGGCAGGCGTCACACATTTCACTTTGTGCTATGCCCATCTTTTTCAGAAGGATATTTGTAGGATATATGTTGTGCATTATTTTCCATTGTAGGACCCTAAGGCGAGTTTCCTTGTATGCTGTGAAATTTATCTTCCATTGCTTATTGTCAAAGTCATATTTTCTTTTCCAAAAATTAACAGAGCATGGCTGTGTGTCGGGGGTTAGATATTTTCGCAGTTCTTTAGTTGTGTAAGTGTGTATGGGTTTGCTGTTTATACAAATGTCTCTTACGTCTTGATCACTTACAATATTATGATCTAGGATTCCTCTTGTGCGAGCTGATTCAAATGCACTCCTCACTGCATTATATTCAAACTGTCTGTGTGCTGACCGTCCTAGTTTGTTTTCTATTTCTTCAAAACTAATCATTTCATGGTTTGCATTCAGTGTATTTTTAATTCTGGTTATTCCGCCGTTTTTCCAGTCGTGTAGATGCAGATTTTGGTTTTTGTATTGGAAGTTTTGATTGTTCCAAATCAAAGAGTTTGGGTGTAGTTTTTTGTTTTCATTATGGTTGTCCTCCCTTCGTGTGAGGTTCAGCCACAGTTTAAGTGTTTTGGTCCAGAAACCGTTATTGGAAGCCGTACCCGTTAGTTTGTGTTCATAACATACGGTCTGTAGTAACTCCAGTCCTTCTCCAAGGTGGTCGTATTCGATGGTGGGGAATATTGTCCATTTCCCTTTATTATTTACAATCAACTGCACTATCCATCTTAAATATAAAGCATCCTGAAATGTCCTCATGTCTATCATTTTAAGACCACCATTTTCGTATTCTTGATTAAGAACTTTGCGTTTGACTTTTTCAAAGGCTTTTCTATTGCTCGTTTTCTTTTTCCATATGAAAGAGTATAAGATATGGTTGATGTTGTGGAGTACTCTGTCTGGTAGACCGATTGATTGCATGATGTAGGTGAACTGGGGTATAAGAAGGGTTTTTGATACTAAAATTTTCCAAACATGCTGAGATTTCTTCTAGTCCATGCATTAATGGTTCGTTGTAGATGTTCTATTTTAAGTAGCCAGTTGTGTTCATTTTCACATGCTGCTACTCTATTGCTGAAGTATATTCCCAGAATTTTCACTTCGTCAGTCCAAGTCAAGCTATGAGGTTTATCAGCTGAGTTTTTATTTTGACCTAGCCACATGGCTTCTGTTTTTCTGATTGACATCCTTAGTCCTGATATGTCTGCAAAGGCGTCAAAGATGTTCAGGGCTTCAGCTAGATCAGCTTTATCTTTGAGGTAGAAAGTTGTGTCGTCAGCAAATTGTTGTATTTTAATCGTTTCTGAATTATGTCTTTGTTCTACTGTAATACCTTGTATCTTGCTGTTCCTGACTTTAATAGCTAGTAGTTCTACTGCTAGGACGAATAGGAGGGGTGATAGAGGGCATCCTTGTCTGATGCCTCGTTCTGTTCGAAAAGGTTTTGAAATCCAGTTAAAATGATTAATGCAGCTTTCAGATTTTGATGTAAGAGTGAGTATCCAATGATTAAACTCTGGACCGAAGTTGAATTGTTTTAAGCTGTCTAGAATAATTTTTTTGGATATTGTATCAAAGGCTTTAGTGAAGTCCACTGCCAGGAGCAGACCCGGTAGATTTTTGCGGTTTAGGTAGCTAATCACGTCGTCAGTTGTTCTTAATATGGTTCCAATGTTTCTTCCTTTAATAAATCCACATTGATCTTCATCTACTAGATCTTGGATTACATTTTTAAGCCTATTAGCCATGATTTTAGCAAGAATTTTGTAATCTGTATTTAGAAGAGTGATAGGTCTCCAATTATTTAAACATTCACGACTGAGATTTTTGCCTTTATGTAGAAGAGTGATGATGCCTCTTTGTTGTGTTGGTGAAATGTGTCCCAGGGTGTAAGAGTGCGCAAATGACTGTAATACGTTATTTTTAATTTTTAACCAATTTTTTTTAATAGAACTCTGTAGTGAGACCATCACCTCCTGGAGCTGATCCGTTTTTCATTTCTCTGAGGGCTTCTGCAGCTTCTGTCTCCCTAATGTTGCCTTCACATGACTGTCTTGCGTTCTCGTCAAGTGTAGGGTATTGTGCTTGTGGCCCTAAATATTCGTTTATGTATGACTCATTTTCATTATGAAGTTGATCATTTCGCTGATAAAGTGTTTGGTAGAACCGGACTTGCTCTTCTATGATGTCTTTTTGTTGCGTTAATTCTCTCCCATCGTCAGTCACTAGGGATGTAATGCAGTTATTGACTGCTCTGTTTTTCTCTAATGCAAAAAAATATGCCGTATTCTTTTCCCCTTCTTCTATAAATTTCGTTCGTGATCGTATCTGTGCTCCTCGTGCCTGTGCTAAGCTTATTATCTCCAGTTCTGTTTTTATTTGATTTTTTTCTTTCTCTAAGTGAGAGATATTTGGCGAATTTCCCAGTGCCTTTTCTATCTCATTAAGTCTCTTTAATAGGGTCGATTCTTTTCTTTGTTTTTCTAGAGCTTTTTGTTTGCTGTATTGTATAGCGTTTTCTTTTATTTTGATCTTCATCAGTTCCCATTTGTCTTGTGGAGAAAAAGTAGAGAGTGTAGCATCTAGGTCTCCTATGAAGTCGTTCATATTCACTATAAATTTTTCGTCTTTAAGTAAGCTATTATTGAATTTCCAGTATGACGGGCCTCTTTTGAAATTATGAAATTTAAGCGTCGTTTCAACTGCTCTATGATCAGTTAGAGGGACTGAAACAATGTTGGTATTGTCAACGTAAGTTAGCAATGACGACGACACAAATACATAATCTATTCGCCTTGCTATGAAGGGATTGCTCCTATGCCACGTGTACTCCTTTGTATCTTCATGCTGCAGTCTCCATATATCGTGAAGATCTTTATCTAGTATCACTTGGTTAAAGTGTTCTACCTCGTGTTTGTTGTGTTTTTCGCCTGAAATTATATCCAGTGTGTTATTTAATACGGAATTGAAATCACCCATTACCATTACATCTGTTCTGTCAGACCCAATTTCATCGATTGTTTTTCCCAAAGAAGCGAAAAAGTGCATTTTTTCTACATAATTGGTTGGTGCATATATATTCATAAAGCACAGATCCTTTGCTTCCATCTTTATTTTAACAGCTAACACTCTGTCTGCTTCATGCACGAGTTCTGTCCCTTGCATTAGCTTTTTGCTCACTAACGTGACTTGCCCTTTACTATGTTCTGTCCCTTTGGAATAAAACAGTTTTCCAGCCCATTGTATTTCCCATTGATCTGCCTCTTCTCTTGTTGTTATGTGTGTCTCTTGTAGTGCTATCACATCATAGTTCCCTTGTTTCACAAATTTAAATAAAGAGTACCTTTTGTTCTTGTTTTTTAGACCTCGAGTGTTAATTGTAATCGCCTTGGGGGGGGAAGCGCCGACTAGGCCACGCCTCTAGGTGATTTCGGTGGCTTCTGCGTCTTCCATGTCGCTTGGCCGCTTGGTGTACGGTACGCGTCGCTTTGCCCAAACTGCTTGAAGCGCCTCCTAGCATACTTGGGGGCATACTAAACTTGCAAAGCAAAATGGCGTCGAATGTGGGCGGTTTTCTGTTTGATGGTTTTTGTTTCTTCAATAGTCTCCTTACAAAGGACGAATTGACAGTGACAAAGAGCGGTAAGTAATTCTGTCATCATTTTCTTATTAATGATTAAGAGATAGTGAATAATTTAACTTTAAAGAGACGATGTAGTCGATAATTGATTTGTGAAAAGGAAGGCAAACTAAATGGCGGGTTCACGTTCATTCAGATTCATTGTATATTTCTTCCTTGTGTCATCCTCTCCACCGGCACAAATGCATTTTGTCCTGTTACTGTATATATGCCTATGATTGGGCTTTTACCTAACCTAACCTGTCCTATTATTGTATATATGCCTATGATTGGGCTTTTACCTAACCTAACCAGTTGTCCTATTACTGTATATATGCCTATGATTGGGCTTTTACCTAACCTAACCAGTTGTCCTATTACTGTATATATGCCAATGATTGGGCTTTTACCTAACCTAACCAGTTGTCCTATTACTGTATATATGCCTATGATTGGGCTTTTACCTAACCTAACCAGTTGTCCTATTACTGTATATATGCCAATGATTGGGCTTTTACCTAACCTAACCAGTTGTCCTATTACTGTATATATGCCAATGATTGGGCTTTTACCTAACCTAACCAGTTGTCCTATTACTGTATATATGCCAATGATTGGGCTTTTACCTAACCTAACCAGTTGTCCTATTATTGTATATATGCCAATGATTGGGCTTTTACCTAGCCTAACCAGTTGTCCTATTATTGTATATATGCCAATGATTGGGCTTTTACCTAACCTAACCAGTTGTCCTATTATTGTATATATGCCAATGATTGGGCTTTTACCTAACCTAACCAGTTGTCCTATTACTGTATATATGCCAATGATTGGGCTTTTACCTAACCTAACCAGTTGTCCTATTACTGTATATATGCCAATGATTGGGCTTTTACCTAACCTAACCAGTTGTCCTATTATTGTATATATGCCAATGATTGGGCTTTTACCTAACCTAACCAGTTGTCCTATTACTGTATATATGCCAATGATTGGGTTTTACCTAGCCTAACCAGTTGTCCTATTACTGTATATATGCCAATGTTTGGGCTTTTACCTAACCTAACCAGTTGTCCTATTATTGTATATATGCCAATGATTGGGCTTTTACCTAACCTAACCAGTTGTCCTATTACTGTATATATGCCAATGATTGGGCTTTTACCTAACCTAACCAGTTGTCCTGTTATTGTATATATGCCAATGATTGGGCTTTTACCTAACCTAACCAGTTGTCCTATTACTGTATATATGCCAATGATTGGGTTTTACCTAGCCTAACCAGTTGTCCTATTACTGTATATATGCCAATGTTTGGGCTTTTACCTAACCTAACCAGTTGTCCTATTATTGTATATATGCCTATGATTGGGCTTTTACCTAACCTAACCTGTCCTATTATTGTATATATGCCAATGATTGGGCTTTTACCTAACCTAACCAGTTGTCCTATTACTGTATATATGCCTATGATTGGGCTTTTACCTAACCTAACCAGTTGTCCTATTACTGTATATATGCCTATGATTGGGCTTTTACCTAACCTAACCAGTTGTCCTATTACTGTATATATGCCTATGATTGGGCTTTTACCTAACCTAACCAGTTGTCCTATTACTGTATATATGCCTATGATTGGGCTTTTACCTAACCTAACCTAACCTGTCCTATTATTGTATATATGCCTATGATTGGGCTTTTACCTAACCTAACCAGTTGTCCTATTACTGTATATATGCCTATGATTGGGCTTTTACCTAACCTAACCAGTTGTCCTATTATTGTATATATGCCTATGATTGGGCTTTTACCTAACCTAACCAGTTGTCCTATTATTGTATATATGCCTATGATTGGGCTTTTACCTAGCCTAACCAGTTGTCCTATTACTGTATATATGCCAATGATTGGGCTTTTACCTAGCCTAACCAGTTGTCCTATTACTGTATATATGCCTATGATTGGGCTTTTACCTAACCTAACCAGTTGTCCTATTACTGTATATATGCCAATGATTGGGCTTTTACCTAACCTAACCAGTTGTCCTATTACTGTATATATGCCAATGATTGGGTTTTACCTAGCCTAACCAGTTGTCCTATTATTGTATATATGCCAATGATTGGGCTTTTACCTAGCCTAACCAGTTGTCCTATTACTGTATATATGCCAATGATTGGGCTTTTACCTAACCTAACCAGTTGTCCTATTACTGTATATATGCCTATGATTGGGCTTTTACCTAACCTAACCAGTTGTCCTATTACTGTATATATGCCAATGATTGGGCTTTTACCTAACCTAACCAGTTGTCCTATTACTGTATATATGCCAATGATTGGGCTTTTACCTAGCCTAACCAGTTGTCCTATTACTGTATATATGCCAATGATTGGGCTTTTACCTAACCTAACCAGTTGTCCTATTACTGTATATATGCCTATGATTGGGCTTTTACCTAGCCTAACCAGTTGTCCTATTACTGTATATATGCCAATGATTGGGCTTTTACCTAGCCTAACCAGTTGTCCTATTACTGTATATATGCCAATGATTGGGCTTTTACCTAACCTAACCAGTTGTCCTATTACTGTATATATGCCTATGATTGGGCTTTTACCTAGCCTAACCAGTTGTCCTATTACTGTATATATGCCAATGATTGGGCTTTTACCTAGCCTAACCAGTTGTCCTATTACTGTATATATGCCAATGATTGGGCTTTTACCTAGCCTAACCAGTTGTCCTATTACTGTATATATGCCAATGATTGGGCTTTTACCTAACCTAACCAGTTGTCCTATTATTGTATATATGCCTATGATTGGGCTTTTACCTAACCTAACCAGTTGTCCTATTATTGTATATATGCCTATGATTGGGCTTTTACCTAACCTAACCAGTTGTCCTATTATTGTATATATGCCAATGATTGGGCTTTTACCTAGCCTAACCAGTTGTCCTATTACTGTATATATGCCAATGATTGGGCTTTTACCTAACCTAACCAGTTGTCCTATTACTGTATATATGCCAATGATTGGGCTTTTACCTAACCTAACCAGTTGTCCTATTATTGTATATATGCCAATGATTGGGCTTTTACCTAACCTAACCAGTTGTCCTATTACTGTATATATGCCAATGATTGGGTTTTACCTAGCCTAACCAGTTGTCCTATTACTGTATATATGCCAATGATTGGGCTTTTACCTAACCTAACCAGTTGTCCTATTATTGTATATATGCCAATGATTGGGCTTTTACCTAACCTAACCAGTTGTCCTATTACTGTATATATGCCTATGATTGGGCTTTTACCTAACCTAACCAGTTGTCCTATTACTGTATATATGCCTATGATTGGGCTTTTACCTAGCCTAACCAGTTGTCCTATTATTGTATATATGCCTATGATTGGGCTTTTACCTAACCTAACCAGTTGTCCTATTATTGTATATATGCCAATGATTGGGCTTTTACCTAACCTAACCAGTTGTCCTATTACTGTATATATGCCTATGATTGGGCTTTTACCTAACCTAACCAGTTGTCCTATTACTGTATATATGCCTATGATTGGGCTTTTACCTAACCTAACCAGTTGTCCTATTACTGTATATATGCCTATGATTGGGCTTTTACCTAACCTAACCAGTTGTCCTATTACTGTATATATGCCTATGATTGGGCTTTTACCTAACCTAACCAGTTGTCCTATTATTGTATATATGCCTATGATTGGGCTTTTACCTAACCTAACCAGTTGTCCTATTACTGTATATATGCCTATGATTGGGCTTTTACCTAACCTAACCAGTTGTCCTATTATTGTATATATGCCTATGATTGGGCTTTTACCTAACCTAACCAGTTGTCCTATTACTGTATATATGCCTATGATTGGGCTTTTACCTAACCTAACCAGTTGTCCTATTACTGTATATATGCCTATGATTGGGCTTTTACCTAACCTAACCAGTTGTCCTATTACTGTATATATGCCTATGATTGGGCTTTTACCTAACCTAACCAGTTGTCCTATTACTGTATATATGCCTATGATTGGGCTTTTACCTAACCTAACCAGTTGTCCTATTACTGTATATATGCCTATGATTGGGCTTTTACCTAGCCTAACCAGTTGTCCTATTATTGTATATATGCCTATGATTGGGCTTTTACCTAACCTAACCAGTTGTCCTATTATTGTATATATGCCTATGATTGGGCTTTTACCTAACCTAACCAGTTGTCCTATTATTGTATATATGCCTATGATTGGGCTTTTACCTAACCTAACCAGTTGTCCTATTATTGTATATATGCCTATGATTGGGCTTTTACCTAGCCTAACCAGTTGTCCTATTACTGTATATATGCCTATGATTGGGCTTTTACCTAACCTAACCAGTTGTCCTATTATTGTATATATGCCAATGATTGGGCTTTTACCTAGCCTAACCAGTTGTCCTATTACTGTATATATGCCTATGATTGGGCTTTTACCTAGCCTAACCAGTTGTCCTATTACTGTATATATGCCAATGATTGGGCTTTTACCTAACCTAACCAGTTGTCCTATTACTGTATATATGCCAATGATTGGGCTTTTACCTAACCTAACCAGTTGTCCTATTACTGTATATATGCCAATGATTGGGCTTTTACCTAGCCTAACCAGTTGTCCTATTACTGTATATATGCCAATGATTGGGCTTTTACCTAACCTAACCAGTTGTCCTATTATTGTATATATGCCTATGATTGGGCTTTTACCTAACCTAACCAGTTGTCCTATTACTGTATATATGCCAATGATTGGGCCTAGCCTAACCAGTTGTCCTTTACCTAACCTAACCAGTTGTCCTATTACTGTATATATGCCAATGATTGGGCTTTTACCTAGCCTAACCAGTTGTCCTATTACTGTATATATGCCAATGATTGGGCTTTTACCTAACCTAACCAGTTGTCCTATTATTGTATATATGCCTATGATTGGGCTTTTACCTAACCTAACCAGTTGTCCTATTATTGTATATATGCCTATGATTGGGCTTTTACCTAACCTAACCAGTTGTCCTATTACTGTATATATGCCTATGATTGGGCTTTTACCTAACCTAACCAGTTGTCCTATTATTGTATATATGCCTATGATTGGGCTTTTACCTAACCTAACCAGTTGTCCTATTACTGTATATATGCCTATGATTGGGCTTTTACCTAGCCTAACCAGTTGTCCTATTACTGTATATATGCCTATGATTGGGCTTTTACCTAACCTAACCAGTTGTCCTATTACTGTATATATGCCTATGATTGGGCTTTTACCTAACCTAACCAGTTGTCCTATTACTGTATATATGCCTATGATTGGGCTTTTACCTAACCTAACCAGTTGTCCTATTACTGTATATATGCCTATGATTGGGCTTTTACCTAACCTAACCAGTTGTCCTATTATTGTATATATGCCTATGATTGGGCTTTTACCTAACCTAACCAGTTGTCCTATTATTGTATATATGCCTATGATTGGGCTTTTACCTAGCCTAACCAGTTGTCCTATTACTGTATATATGCCTATGATTGGGCTTTTACCTAACCTAACCAGTTGTCCTATTACTGTATATATGCCTATGATTGGGTATATATGCCTATGATTGGGCTTTTACCTAGCCTAACCAGTTGTCCTATTACTGTATATATGCCTATGATTGGGCTTTTACCTAACCTAACCAGTTGTCCTATTATTGTATATATGCCTATGATTGGGCTTTTACCTAGCCTAACCAGTTGTCCTATTATTGTATATATGCCTATGATTGGGCTTTTACCTAACCTAACCAGTTGTCCTATTACTGTATATATGCCTATGATTGGGCTTTTACCTAACCTAACCAGTTGTCCTATTATTGTATATATGCCTATGATTGGGCTTTTACCTAGCCTAACCAGTTGTCCTATTATTGTATATATGCCTATGATTGGGCTTTTACCTAACCTAACCAGTTGTCCTATTACTGTATATATGCCTATGATTGGGCTTTTACCTAACCTAACCAGTTGTCCTATTATTGTATATATGCCAATGATTGGGCTTTTACCTAACCTAACCAGTTGTCCTATTATTGTATATATGCCTATGATTGGGCTTTTACCTAACCTAACCAGTTGTCCTATTACTGTATATATGCCTATGATTGGGCTTTTACCTAACCTAACCAGTTGTCCTATTACTGTATATATGCCTATGATTGGGCTTTTACCTAACCTAACCAGTTGTCCTATTACTGTATATATGCCTATGATTGGGCTTTTACCTAACCTAACCAGTTGTCCTATTACTGTATATATGCCTATGATTGGGCTTTTACCTAACCTAACCAGTTGTCCTATTATTGTATATATGCCTATGATTGGGCTTTTACCTAGCCTAACCAGTTGTCCTATTATTGTATATATGCCTATGATTGGGCTTTTACCTAACCTAACCAGTTGTCCTATTACTGTATATATGCCTATGATTGGGCTTTTACCTAACCTAACCAGTTGTCCTATTATTGTATATATGCCAATGATTGGGCTTTTACCTAGCCTAACCAGTTGTCCTATTATTGTATATATGCCTATGATTGGGCTTTTACCTAACCTAACCAGTTGTCCTATTACTGTATATATGCCTATGATTGGGCTTTTACCTAACCTAACCAGTTGTCCTATTATTGTATATATGCCTATGATTGGGCTTTTACCTAACCTAACCAGTTGTCCTATTATTGTATATATGCCTATGATTGGGCTTTTACCTAACCTAACCAGTTGTCCTATTACTGTATATATGCCTATGATTGGGCTTTTACCTAGCCTAACCAGTTGTCCTATTATTGTATATATGCCTATGATTGGGCTTTTACCTAAC
Organism: Phymorhynchus buccinoides; assembly: GCA_017654935.2. Classification (NCBI taxonomy): domain Eukaryota; kingdom Metazoa; phylum Mollusca; class Gastropoda; order Neogastropoda; family Raphitomidae; genus Phymorhynchus; species Phymorhynchus buccinoides. The sequence goes on along the minus strand of JAGGCT020004092.1, from coordinate 19,072 downwards.
CTAACCAGTTGTCCTATTATTGTATATATGCCTATGATTGGGCTTTTACCTAACCTAACCAGTTGTCCTATTATTGTATATATGCCTATGATTGGGCTTTTACCTAACCTAACCAGTTGTCCTATTATTGTATATATGCCTATGATTGGGCTTTTACCTAACCTAACCAGTTGTCCTATTATTGTATATATGCCTATGATTGGGCTTTTACCTAACCTAACCAGTTGTCCTATTACTGTATATATGCCTATGATTGGGCTTTTACCTAACCTAACCAGTTGTCCTATTATTGTATATATGCCTATGATTGGGCTTTTACCTAACCTAACCAGTTGTCCTATTATTGTATATATGCCTATGATTGGGCTTTTACCTAACCTAACCAGTTGTCCTATTATTGTATATATGCCTATGATTGGGCTTTTACCTAACCTAACCAGTTGTCCTATTATTGTATATATGCCTATGATTGGGCTTTTACCTAACCTAACCAGTTGTCCTATTACTGTATATATGCCTATGATTGGGCTTTTACCTAACCTAACCAGTTGTCCTATTACTGTATACAAATTGTTTGTTTGATTTTAAGGTGTTTGTGGGGGGGGGGGGGGGGGGGGGGGGGGGCGTGTTTGAGGGAGGGATTTTGAATAATATGTGTGGGGTAGGGGACGGGGTGAGGTGTGTGTGTGTGTGTGCTTGTGTGGGGGTGGGGGGGGGGGGGGGGGGGCTTCTGTCACGTTAATCTGTGTGTGTGTGTGTGTGTACTTCCAAGTGTTTTATATTGCATTGTAATTTAATTCTTATGATGTATTTACAGTATACTATGCATAGTCTTATTATTTCTATATTTATATGTGTGTTTTAATATTTTTATGTGCAGGCCAGACAAAGAATTCTTTGTTTTAAAGACAACATTTTCATTGATTGATTGATTGATTGATTGACATTAGGCCTAGTTCTAAGTAGGCTATGTAATGTTCTTTTCTGTTACTAATTATCGTTCTTGCTGGGCATAAATGTGAATATAGCCCCTAAGTATTGTAGACGAATCAAACCAACCAATCTTGCACACTTACCAGCCGGTTGGACAGCTAGTATTACGTGCAGTGATTGTAACCAACTACACCATGTTACAGAAACTTTGAAACATTAAAATAATGATGGAAAATCAAATCCTTTCGGCCCCTATGGACCGCTGTGGAGTTCTCAAAATGGATTTGTTTCTGAAAATGTCTGCGTATGTGCAAAATCGGTCATATGACATACCATCAAACTTTATTTTGTGTGTATTCGACACTTAATTGACCTTAAACACCCTACCTATACAGGCTATAGTTTTATTGAATAAAGTAGCTGTTTGTCTTGTGCTTTTATAATTTATTATTTTGATTTCAAAACCTTTTTGTTTATCACAGCCCATGCGAGTGTTCTTCTGGGTCCATTGGCCAATTCCAAGGCTGCTGAGATTGGTGTAGATCTCCAAAACAGCTACCTCCTTGCCTTCAAAGAGGGTGGGTTTCATGGTGGTACCGTGTTAAACACCCTCATACATGGGAATGAAGAACGGCTGAGGGCAGAAGTGGGAATGGAACTCTGTCCCAAGACTACACCGCCAGCAGATTTTCCAACTGAGGAGGAATCTCTTCCAGATCCACTTCCCACACTGGCCACAGTGAGAGCTCCACAGAGACGACCACGGCTCACCAACTCATCTTGTCTTCAGGAGACGTCTGCTGATCAGCAGCAGTCACAGGACAGCCAAGTGGATAGTATGTATACAGTTGTCCAATAATGTTGACCAATACGAGATTAACCCCCTCCCACCCAATACAAATTAATACCCATGAATTTATAGTGTAATCGAAAGCATTAACACACACACACACACACACACACACACACACACACACACACACACACACACACACACACACACACACACACACACACACACACACACACACACACAAAAAGAAAAGAAACAAACACACACAAAAATAGGTGAATGTGTGTGTGACAAGGGCAAAACAAGATAAGTGCCTGCATGTTTAGTCAATATCTACGTATTACAGTGTTTCATGTCAAGGAAATGATCACAAGCCGTGCCAACATTGGACTCCCCCACCCCATTTGCATGCATCTTCAGCATCATGAGACGAGTAACGGTAACCCTATCATCATAATACAAGACGATTGCGTCTGTCACAAAGTGTCAGGTTTTTAAAGCAAGTTTTGCTCACTGAAGCCACGCTCGGCTGGCACGCTGGTGACAGGAATGACCACGATACTAGAACAGCCTAGGACTAGGTCATTGCTTTCACTGATAAAGCGCGCGCATGCGAGGCCTTTTCCTGTCGCTGCAAGCAGGAGAGCAGCAGCAGCTAACCTTCAGTCTTGACCCACTAGGCCTACAGATAGTCATGGGGAAACCAGTAGGCTGAACTGAACGTCAAGTCCTTCAAGCTAGTTTTACCTGTGTGCTTTGCGCAGTTGAAAGTCAGTAAGAGTAGGAGACATCCTGCTGCTGGTATGGCCAAATTGATAGCTAGGTTTCCCAAGTGTGCCTACACCCCCTCCTCACAACCCCCCCCCCCCCCCCCCCCCAATTAAAAAATAAAATGGGTAGGCGCTGCACTTGCGGTGACGCATTCTCCAGGGGAGAGCAGCCCGCATTTCACAGGTATGTTGTTTTCGTTCCCTGGCTAAAGGACTCCAGGGGTCATCCTAACATCTGAAGCACCTGAACACTACAGTAAAAGTATATCAGCTAGGGATGAGTGTTTCATTACCCCGCCATGTAGGCAGTCACACTCCGTCTTTGGGTGATTTTCACAGAGATAAGTCTGACTATGCGAACTAAAAAAAAAACACCAAAATAAAAAAATATTTTTCTTTGTTTTCACATTTCAGAACAATCCAGTCCATTCATCTGGCAACCTGCAGCCGTGACACTGTTGATTGCAGAACATGATGCAAAAGAAGCCATGTTTGGGACCTCCGCCTTGAAAAAGTGTGAGGTTTGGGCAAGGATAGCGTCGGTCATGCAACAACATGGCCACAATGTCACTGGGGACATGTGTGACAAAAAGTGGCGCAACCTTAAGCAAAGGTCAGTGAAAGAGTGTGAATCATGAGTGTAAAAACAGGTAAATGTGACATTTATTGCAAAATTGATTGAAGCCGGCAGTCACCATCAACAAAAACACAGTATAACTAGAAAATGTGAGCTCTTAGTGAATATTGGAATATGAGTTTTAAACAGATTTGTTTTTAAATTTGAAAGTATACCCCTATCAGGTCCAGCAGTGTGTTTGAATAATAGACTATTTTCACTAGTTTATTATGTTTTGCTTGTGAACCCTTGAATCAAAGCTCCCCCACCTCCCTGAGCAAATGTTTTACATACTTTCATTTTATGCTTTGAGAAGTGTTCTGGGTCTTTATAGAAAAATCAAACATTGTTTATTCTTCAGCAGCAAAACCATTTAGATTTCACTACTTAATTTTCAAGCCCATAATTCACATCTAAAGCAATTTTGATTACACTCGGTGTTTTAGGGGTATTTGCATACATTCCTCAGCTTATTTTTTGCGTGTTGTAAGAAATTACATGTTACTATGTTGAAAATTGAGTATGAATTCTATAATTTAAAAAAAGGGCGACTTCTGAGGCCCATGCGCTTGGGTTTGGTTGGGGCTCAAAGTCAAGCTACAAAGGATGGAGATAAATGCATGTATACAGGTAGACCAATATTGAACCAAACCATAGACTCAATTGGCACTGTTAACCGCCGTTTTGTCCAAATTCCGCCGTTTTGTCTATGCAAAAACTTCAGACATTTTGTCTATGGACAAAACGGCGGGGTTAGATCCGCCTTTTTGTCCAAATTTTCTATTATGATTTGGACAAAACGGCGGTTCAACAATCCGCCGTTGGACAAAACGGCGCCCAATTTTGAACCGCCGTTTTGTCCAAATGAAAGTTGGAGTTATAAGAACTCATTCTTGACAAGTTCTCATTACAAAAAAAATCTTTGTTAAATAAAATGAATAACAAGCTGACCACTGACACTGGTCACTTTGGCCTACTTTCACCGTTTGAATGCTAATCAGTGCATTACTCCCATTAGGAGATCATATGAACAATTGTTGATGTGGTTGACCAAAACGACGGAATTTGGACAAAACGGCGGATAACAGCACCTCTCCTAAATCTGCCACTGTAAAGAGCTGTATGTTGGTTCTGCTATCAAATAATATTGTCTTCAAACATGCTCCCTTCTAAACTCAGTTGACTCTTATTATTTTGTATGTCTTCTGCTTGATGTCCAGATACAGGACTATCAGGAAGGCCCACAGCCAGAGTGGCGCTGGTCGAATCCAGTGGGATTATTATGATGCAATGGATGACCAGCTCTACAAGGATCCTAGCGTGTGCCCAACAGTAACGGTCTCGTCAGTTAGTGGTGGTAAGTATTTATGTATTTGACTGGGTCGTAGTTCAACATGCAGGTCTGTTTTTTAATATTAGCTAAACAATAAAACCATGGGGTTTTTTTCTTCGCTGTGCGTGGCCACAATCAATTCTTTGATTACCGTCATTTACGGCCCATAAGGCGACATAGCACATGCTTTAAAAAAACCAAAACGGGTTGGTGGAGGCCAATCCCATTGTGGTAAAAGCTTTTTAATTTTTTGTAGTGCAGTAAAATAAAAATAAACAAAAGCTATTTCCTTTAATGTGAGCGAAACTCCTTTAGATCAATTGTAAACAAATTTTTATTTAATTTGGTCTAAACTCAGGCAGCCACTTGAAAAGAAACGGCACATGCCTTCTTTTTCCTTTAAATAATTTGACTTCCAGCACCTTCGCCAAGGAGGAATTGCCTCTTTGATTTTTAGGAAACCAGATCAAAGTGAGTGTTGCGATCTCTGTAAAGGGTCTTTTTCTGGTGATCTCGATGTGTTTATTAAAAAAAAGTCAAATTCAGTCAGGGTATCACTTTAAACACACCGGTTCAGCCAAAGCAAATGCCACAAGGGAAAAATCTAACAACTTCTGATAAAAAGTCAGATAATTTGTATTATTATTTTTGAGAGTGTAAAAGTTTAATTGCTTAAAAGCCATGATTCGTGGCTTTTTCCGTTTTTGCCTTTCTTACCAAACATAAAGCTGTATTTTATTAACCTTTTCAGCTAATTATCTTTGTGGAATACTAACCCTAACCCCCCTTATAAGACGCAGTGTACTGCAGTACATTTGTGGGGGATTAGATGATGGCCTTTATCATGACTGCAATTAATTATTGAACAAAGATAATTAGCTGAAAATGTTCTTAAAATACAGCTTCATGTTTGGTAAGAAAGGCAAAAATGGAATTAACCGACAAATGTGTGTGTGTGTGTGTGGGGGGGGGGGGGGGGGGACCTTGACCGATACCCATGGCTTATTGACTCTCAGTTTCTGCTATCACTTGTGCTTGAACCTGGAATTACTTTTAATGTCTTGATAAAAAAAAAATTAGCACTTGGGTTGTATGTCTAAAAGTAATTTTGCAAAGCTGCCGTTGATGAATGAGCTGTCATTAAGTGTTACCTTCTCTAATATTGTAGTTTGGAATTTATTTAAATAGGTTCTTGTCCAATGGACTGTGTGTCTTTCTAATTTTTTTTAGATGTGTTTTTACTCGTGCTGTGAGAGGGGTGGGGATGGAGGTATACTGGAATCACCTTGTCCGTCTGCCGGTCTGCAGTCAATTTTGTCTGGGAAATAACTCATCTGTTTTTCAATAGATTTGTTTGAACTTTTATTGGAAGATTTCTTACAACCCAAACCTTTGCATCTGCAACCGCCATTTTTATTTCGATGAATATTCCCCTTTGTTTGATCATCATATCACTCATATGTCTCGTTTTGTCTTGAGATTTACTGAGCCCTTTTCTAACAGATTTTTCTGCTCCAGATACGAGTTGAAGAACGATTTGCAGATTTTAATGTTTGTCTTTTCATTATTTACACTAATTACAGTGGTTGTCAACACAACCCGGCCACGGAAAGAAGGGACCACTCCACAATCCACCTCAAGTGACGTGGAGGAAGAAGTTCTAGACAGCCAGGCAAGTCAGAGCCCGAGCCCCCCCAGCTGTTCAGCATCTCCAAGCCAGCACAGTAAAGATGCTACTCCGCGAAAGAGGAAAAGAAAGAGAAATGACGACCGCCCACAATGGCTGGTTGAACAGCTGAAGATGCAAAACGAACACATTTTGAACTTACAGAAAGCTATGGACAGACGCTCAGATATTCTGGAGGCTTTCTTTGCCTCCAGTGGCAAAAACAGTAAATGAAAAAAGGAAGAAAAACTGACTAACTTCCATGTGCACGTTCATGTGTGTTTTGTCTTTCGAGTTCTGTGCTTGTGTGGGTGCATGTGTGTATAAATGAATCAATTTTTGAATGAAAGTAAAAATGCAAGGTCATAAGAAACACAGCAAGCAAACAATCCTCTTTTCTATTTTTTTGTAAATGATTTTTGTTGTTTCAAAGGATAAACAAAATGACTGAATATATACATATATTATAAGGCTATGCTCAGGAAAGCAACAGTGATGAAATCCTCTCACCTCTTTTCCCTCAATGCTCACTTTGAATGTTGGTAAGATTTAGGGCTTGTCTGCACAAACTAAGTTAGACATACTACCTAGCAGATGTATAATGAAATCTATGCAATTCTGTGTTGCATAGTCAGGAGGCCATGGAATTTCAGAAAATATGTTGGAAATGGTCATTTAAAGTTCTGTTACAAGATTTTCATAGCAAAGTCCATTCCTGTTGACTGCTTTAAATATAATGTGACTTAAGCACTTTCTAGATCTTTCTACATTAAAGTACATGCATGTAAAGTAAAATGATAAAGTTGCTGGAGGCTTCATTTGATTTCTTGGTGTTTTGTGACCAGTTACCGCCATTATGTGTGGTGCTCCGAATCAAGTTTTGATTCTTTTTGTGTATATTGAAGGAAAATAAATGTTATTTTAAAAGGCCTTGAACTTTATGACTGTGTGTGTGAACGACACTGTTGGGAAATTCTGTTGACATGTTACTTGTTTGCTATGGCATAGTGTAGTACATACTATGAATGTTTGATAACCAATATCATAAATTGAGATTACAAAAAGCATGTTTCTGGAAATATGGGTTTCATTATTTAACAAGTTGTGTAGGAGGAACAGTTAAACCTCTATTTTAAGACTAAAAAATCTGTCTTAAATTGGAGGGGTCTTATAACAAGTCGGTATATAAATTATACTTTTTAGTAAGATACATCTGTGCCAAAAAATCAGTATTATATGAGAGGAGGTCTTTTAACATAGGGTCTTGTAATAGAGGTTTAACTGTAATCTTTCTCATGTGAAACATGTTCATTAACCCTTTCACCGCCTGCCATTTTCCAGCCAAAAGATACCATAAAATTTAACTGAGTAGAGGGGAAAAAATCTGCAATATTGCAAATTCCTCTGTGACGTGTATAACATTAGGCCTATCCTTACCTCCCAAAATGAAGAATATAGGATCTTTGAATATTAGGCCCGGGAATTGGTGCCTTTCAGTGACATGGGTGTTAAACCATTGTGGTGCAAAAATGCAACATTGGCGGTGAAAGGGTTAACCTCAGTGACAAATCAAAGCACACAATCTTTTTTGACATGACAGGGATAAAAAAAAAGCAATAGGTTCAAACAGAATAGCAAAATAATCCAGAGGTGGCATAATCCACTCCAAACCCCAGCTTCCAAACTAACTGTTATTGCCTTTAGCAGTTTAACCACAATGAAAGAAAAGTAAAAAGACCGACAAATGTTTATACATGCTAGGGATGATAAAAATAAGACTGAAACACTTCTATGCTAGCAACGCCCGCCCACTTGTGGGTTCTGAACCATTCAAAATTGCCGCCTAACAGGTCAAAGCATAACTGTTTTTGTTGGTGCATTCAAAATATTTCAAAAATATAATCTAGTTTAAGGGCCATCCACACTGCACAAAATTTGATTAGGTGCATTCTGATTTTGACATTTGTGAGGTATGACTGACTTGTAATTCTAATATGAAGAAATCCTATTAGCTATGTTCACTATTATTGTTAGTTTCCCATGCAATAACATTTGTGAGGTATGACTGACTTGTAATTCTAATATGAAGAAATCCTACTAGCTATGTTCACTATTATTGTTAGTTTCCCATGCAATAATATTTGTGAGGTATGACTGACTTGTAATTCTAATATGAAGAAATCCTACTAGCTATGTTCACTATTATTGTTAGTTTCCCATGCAATAATTTACATTCAAATGGTTCTAGTTGCCTTTGAATAAAAGCAGTCATGTAATTTTAGACATGCAAAAGAAATTTGTCGTGCTACTATCTAGTAATGTATTTGTAGTTTATGAGAAAATTGCTATGTTAAAACTATTAATGAGACACTAACCACATACACACACACCAAATCATCATTACAACGACAAGACTTCGCTCGTCACAAATCTTGGTAGTCAAACAAATCTGATGAATTGCAGCTGAAACTACCCCAACTGATAAGCAATTTCTGCACGTTTGTCTTGTGCACTCGGTGGAGCGCAGTCTTCATTTTCATCTTGTTCAGGCTCATTGACTTCAATTATATCATCTTCGTCCACACCACTTTTGTGGATGATGAAATTGTGCAGAACACAAGCAGCCACAACCACTACTGGCATTGCGTTTACATTAGTCATTTCAAGATATTTCAACTTTCGCCACTTTCCTTTAAGGAGTCCAATGGCTCGTTCCACTTCCACTCTTGTGGAAGAATGTGCTTTGTTGAACTTCTTCTGCGCTGCATCCAGATGTCCATTATTTCTAAATGGAGTGAGGAGACAGGTTGACAGGGGATATGCAGAATCCCCTATCAGATGATATCTCCTGTGGGGCAGGCCCTCCTCTTGAAGCTTTTCCTGTATAGGACTGTTGGTGAAAACCCGTGCGTCATGCACAGATCCAGGCCATCCCGAATACACATCCAGGAAGAGAAGTTCTTTGCTGCTTATCACCTGCAGAAAGTGGGGAAAAAGCACTATCAGGCTATTGAGTAATTATGATACAGTGGAACCTCCTGTATAACACCCAAAAAATCATCCAAAATGAAGTCTTATAAGGGAGGTAATTTTTAATACTTACAAAGAAGGGCAATGTGTCAGAGAAGTAGGTCATAATCGGACTTTTTTTTTATTAATAAGATAAAAAGTTAATGACCATAACTGAATATGAAATTCAACCACAAAACTCAAAATCCACTAAATATATATTGACATGCCTAAATCGTTCCGACAAGATTCCCAAATACATTACACACACATGTATACATTACAGTGACTTCCATTCAGGAGCTCTAAGACAATTTAAAAGCTAGGCAATATCCTTATACAAAATCAACAAGCTTCAAAATCATTTTGTAACTAATCAAGCTTTAATCCCAACAAAATAAAGCATGTGCGCACACACACACCCAACACGTACACTGATACAGGGATAATCCCCTGTCTAATCAAACTAATGGTAGAACTATCCTACCTTTCTGTCAAATGCAGCTTTGCTAATAACTCAATTTGTATTTAAATGATTTGTCAAAATAATCTCAATTTATTTTGTTAAACTACTGTCCACAAGCAATGCACTGCAGTTACTGGAAAGAAAATACATTTAAAAAACTAACAAAAATAGTTAGTTGCTGTATCATTTAGTCCTTATTGGCCACTTGTTTCTTCAGTGTAATACCTTTTTTATGTGAGCCACTTCTGGCAACATTTTGAAAAGTTCATGTCTAAGAAACTTTCAAAAGTTAAATGTTTATATGAAACTTGAAATGAAAAATACTAATTATTGTAAATTAAATGGAAAAAGTTTTGACCAAAAATAGAATGAAAATGTAAAGCAACATGTAAAGACTTTAAAATGTGCAATCCTGCTGACCTGCAGATGTATGCTTGGATTTCCAGTGCGGTCGATGTAAGCATCCCTGAAGCGGTTGGGTCCGGGAATTTTAATGTGTGTCCCATCAATAGCTCCCACCACTCCGGGGAAATTGCACCTGGAAAAAGGAGCATGAGTACTTGATTGTATTTCAAGTTTGAAATAGTCAAAGTAACGAATGACTTTCATTTTTAATGTAATAATCGGCTTGTTCGGAATTATCAAACAGCAAGAAATAAAAAATCACAACTGAAAAATTAAAAGATAAATATGTCATCCTAACTCTTGTCAGTGACTTAATTTGCTATCATATTTGAGATGAACATAGTCTCATTTGGGAGTGGCTGGTGGCAAATCATGCACACACACACACAAAATCAGTATACTAATTTGTAGCAGCTCTGCATACTTAACCAATTAAAGCATCCACCCACTGCCGCAATCTACTGAGTACACAAGTAGAAACAGATAAATGATGTTATGGCTAAACCCTTCTGAACTGGATTTAAGTTTTGCTGTTAGCTTAGTTGCTTTGATTCTTGGATTCAGCCCTCACTTGTCAAATTTCATGACTTCTGATTATTAAAATATTAGTTTTGAGAAATGGTGCTTTAATATAAAGCGGTACAACAACAAACGAGAAAACAATATCAATACTGCATTCAAACTTTCATGTTGCCTTTCCTCAAACTCCTCTGCAAGGTGGTTCATCTCAGCTGCACTTGATGGCCAACATATCCATTCCTGCTGGTTGTCTACAAAGATTTTGCACACTCGGAAGACCACCCGCTGCAGGGACCCTCGGCTCAAGCCAAACCTGTCGGCTACACTTCTGTACGTTTCCATGTTGCCAAGAAACCACAGAGTTGCCAGCAGATTCTTCTCCAATGACACCGTACGCTCTTTGGGCATGTGTGGTGCCAACCATTCCAGCAGTTCCTGTAAAATTTAGCAAAAGGCATACAAAATGAATACAATGAAATAGAGTAAACTTCACATTTTTAAAGCATAATTGCAAAAAACTTAACTACATGTATGTGAATTGAGAATGCATACACACTACACTAGTGTGAGCAGCTTTTCACCAACTGTAAATCTGAAATATATATATATATCATTAACAAATCTCAAACTGAACACCTATAACTCAAGTCAAGTCAAAAATACTTTATTATCACGTTAGGTGAAATTACAGTGTGGTCTCGTACAAGCACAATGCAATCAAAGAAACACATTTGCATGCATGAAAAATGGAAACAAAACTAAGGAAAAATGAATGACTGCAGTTAAATCTGTGTCGCATGTAATATCAAGATCAAACAAAATGTATCCTTTGATACTGTGAAGTAAAGGCCTTTGGTTCACTTCTTTTCATCTACACATATACGTAGAGCATCTACACACAATGATCAAACAAAATGTATCCTTTGATACTGTGAAGTAAAGGCCTTTGGTTCACTTCTTTTTTGGAAGGGGACCTTTCTTTCTTTGTATTGGGGATGTTTATCTTGCCCCATGCCCAAAGTCTTCGTTTAGACTGCAACTGACGCTCAGGATACATGCTATGTGAGTTTGTGTCATCCATCCCACCAGCACAACATGGACCTAGATTGTTAGCAACACCAACACACATTACACAGCACGGATCACATTGTTTCTAGGACCAGTAGTTAATAATCGACTCAGCTAGACACACACACAACCATACAGGCGGTAAGAAACGTACGTTTCGGCACTGGAATAAATTCATAGAAAGCACACACACACATCAGAGACTGAATAGGAGGCGCTGTGGCCGGTTGGTTTGAGTCGCTGCTCGTAATCCAACAGGTTTGTGAGTGCGCTGGTTTGAACCCAACTGGTCACAGTGTTGTATCCTTGGGAAAAATACTTTACTCCTATGTATTTACTGGTCCCTCATATGAGACCTAAAACCGAGATCCCATACATGCGCGAACGCACGGGTCCTAATAGGACTCCTATGCAAGTGCAAACGCATGCACAAGATGTTGCACACACGTTAAAGCCCATTCCACTATTCAGTACGAGTAGGCCGCGTGTGCCGGTAGAATGGATGACATGAATCACAAAGCATGCATCCTGTGTGCCAATAGCTGTCTAAACAAAGACTTCGGGCGTGGGAAGAATACAAGAGAGAGAGACAGAGGAAGCGAACAACTGAAGGAAAGAGAGCTAGCAATTTATTGATTGTGATGAAGCAAATGAATGGATTTTTTCAAACAACAGAGAAAGAAAGAAAGTTAAAACGCTAAATCATACTCGTGCACTCTTCAACTTCAAGTCTTCAATAAGTTCTTGTCACGCCGTCTCAGTGAATATTACAATTTACAGTGACTTAAGAGGTTGGAAAATAAAATAATTAGAACAGAAGTAGAACAGTAATTGGGGCAAAGTGTGTGTGGAAAAAAAAATAAAAATAAAGTGAGTGGAGGGGTGGTGGACCATAGACCTTTGTTTCACAGCAAGACCAATCCGACTACCGTAGCGATCCCCGGGGCCAAACCCCGACCGACACAGCTCCTCAACCTCCTGCCACGCATACAAACTTGTACAATTGATGAAGGTGGAAGGTCAAACGAAGAAGAAGAACTGCAGCAGAAGGCAATACAACAGACGAAGCGAATTTAAAAATAGTTACGTTGATTTAAAAAACCCAGTAAGGGTTGAAAGTTTAGCTTTCTTACCTCATAAGTAAGAGTACTCATACGAAAATGCTCAAGAAACTGGGTGTTGGTGTATCTTGGCACAACTTCTTCGACGTAATTCTGGATATGAGCATCGTTAATGCGCTCTTTTCGCTTCCGAAACGTTTGAAGAAGTAGATTTGTGGTGTTGTATGTCTGCTGAATTGCTGTAATCGCCGACTGCTCATCGTCATCATCTAACAATGCCAACAATACTCGTGGTTCATCGACGGGAGCCGCCATTTTTTTAAACGCTTACAGGAAATGGCTGTACCGCAGCGAAAGAAAGCGCTTTGCGAGCGAAGTAGGCGAGCGCTCGCTCTAAAAAACACGGCTGGGTTAGGGTTAGGGTTAGGGTTAGGGTTAGGGGTTAGGGTTAGGGTTAGGGTTAGGTTAGTGACTAATTCCATATCATAATGACTGTTAAGCACATTGTAACGACCGTTACGGGTCTGTGTAACGACCGTTACTAATGAAGAATACGTCTATGCAAGGCTTTAAAACGTTTGGAAAGTGACTAATTCCATCTCGTATTGACTGTTAAGCTCATTGTAACGACCGTTACGGGTTTGTGTAACGACCGTTACTAATGAAGAATGTGTCTATGCAAGGCTTTGAAACGCTTGGATAGTGACTAATTCCATCTCGTATTGACTGTTAAGCTCATTGTAACGACCGTTACGGGTTTGTGTAACGACCGTTACTAATGAAGAATGTGTCTATGCAAGGCTTTGAAACGTTTGGATAGTGAGTAATTCCATCTCGTATTGACTGTTAAGCACATTGTAACGACCTTTACGGGTCTGTAACGACCGTTACTAATGAAGAATGTGTAAGCAAGGCTTTGAAACGTTTTGATAGTGACTAATTCCATATAATAATGACTGTTTAGCACATTGTAGCGACCGTTACGGCGCAACTGGCACAACTAGCACAACTGGCACAACTGGCACAACTGGCACAACTGGCACAACTGGCACAACTGGCACAACTGGCACAACTGGCACAACTGGCACAACTGGCACCGTAAAAACGTCGTTACAATGTGCTTAACAGTCGTTACAAAGAGCTTAACAGTCATTACGAGATGGAATTAGTCACAATCCAAGCGTTTCAAAGCCTTGCATAGACGTATTCTTCATTAGTAACGGGTGTTAAACAGACCCGTAACGGTCGTTACAATGTGCTTAACAGTCATTATGATATGGAATTAGTCACTATCCAAACTTTTTCAAAGCCTTGCATAGACTAGGGTTAGGGTTAGGGTTAGGGTTAGGGTTAGGGTCTATGCAAGGCTTTGAAACGCTTGGATAGTGACTAATTCCATCTCGTAATGACTGTTAAGCTCTTTGTAACGACTGTTAAGCACATTGTAACGACGTTTACGGGTCAGTTGTGCCAGTTGTGCCAGTTGTGCCAGTTGTGCCAGTTGTGCCAGTTGTGCCAGTTGTGCCAGTTGTGCCAGTTGTGCCAGTTGTGCCAGTTGTGCCAGTTGTGCCAGTTGTGCCAGTTGCGCCGTAACGGTCGCTACAATGTGCTAAACAGTCATTATTATATGGAATTAGTCACTATCAAAACGTTTCAAAGCCTTGCTTACACATTCTTCATTAGTAACGGTCGTTACAGACTCGTAAAGGTCGTTACAATGTGCTTAACAGTCATTACGAGATGGAATTACTCACTATCCAAACGTTTCAAAGCCTTGCATAGACACATTCTTCATTAGTAACGGTCGTTACACAAACCCGTAACGGTCGTTACAATGAGCTTAACAGTCAATACGAGATGGAATTAGTCACTTTCCAAACGTTTTAAAGCCTTGCATAGACATATTCTTCATTAGTAACGGTCGTTACACAGACCCGTAACGGTCGTTACAATGTGCTTAACAGTCATTATGATATGGAATTAGTCACTAACCTAACCCTAACTCTAACCCTAACCCTAACCCTAACCCCTAACCCCTAACCCTAACCCTAATCCTAACCCTAACACTAACCATAACCCTAACCCTAGTCTATGCAAGGCTTTGAAAAAGTTTGGATAGTGACTAATTCCATATCATAATGACTGTTAAGCACATTGTAACGACCGTTACGGGTCTGTGTAACGACCGTTACTAATGAAGAATACGTCTATGCAAGGCTTTGAAACGTTTGGATAGTGACTAATTCCATCTCGTATTGACTGTTAAGCTCATTGTAACGAGTGTTAAGCACATTGTAGCGACCTTTACGGGTCAGTTGTGCCAGTTGTGCCAGTTGTGCCAGTTGTGCCAGTTGTGCCAGTTGTGCCAGTTGTGCCAGTTGTGCCAGTTGTGCCAGTTGTGCCAGTTGCGCCGTAACGGTCGCTACAATGTGCTAAACAGTCATTATTATATGGAATTAGTCACTATCAAAACGTTTCAAAGCCTTGCTTACACATTCTTCATTAGTAACGGTCGTTACAGACCCGTAAATGTCGTTACAATGTGCTTAACAGTCATTACGAGATGGAATTACTCACTATCCAAACGTTTCAAAGCCTTGCATAGACACATTCTTCATCAGTAACGGTCGTTACACAAACCCGTAACGGTCGTTGCAATGAGCTTAACAGTCAATACGAGATGGAATTAGTCACTTTCCAAACGTTTTAAAGCCTTGCATAGACGTATTCTTCATTAGTAACGGTCGTTACACAGACCCGTAACGGTCGTTACAATGTGCTTAACAGTCATTATGATATGGAATTAGTCACTAACCTAACCCTAACCCTAACCCTAACCCTAACCCCTAACCCCTAACCCTAACCCTAACCCTAACCCTAACCCTAACCCTAACCCTAACCCTTACCCTAGTCTATGCAAGGCTTTAAACGTTTGGAAAGTGACTAATTCCATCTCGTATTGACTGTTATGCTCATTGTAACGACTGTTAAGCACATTGTAACGACCTTTACGGGTCAGTTGTGCCAGTTGTGCCAGTTGTGCCAGTTGCGCCGTAACGGTCGCTACAATGTGCTAAACAGTCATTATTATATGGAATTAGTCACTATCAAAACGTTTCAAAGCCTTGCTTACACATTCTTCATTAGTAACGGTCGTTACAGACCCGTAAAGGTCGTTACAATGTGCTTAACAGTCATTACGAGATGGAATTACTCACTATCCAAACGTTTCAAAGCCTTGCATAGACACATTCTTCACTAGTAACGGTCGTTACACAAACCCGTAACGGTCGTTACAATGAGCTTAACAGTCAATACGAGATGGAATTAGTCACTATCCAAGCGTTTCAAAGCCTTGCATAGACACATTCTTCATCAGTAACGGTCGTTACACAAACCCGTAACGGTCGTTACAATGAGCTTAACAGTCAATACGAGATGGAATTAGTCACTTTCCAAACGTTTTAAAGCCTTGCATAGACGTATTCTTCATTAGTAACGGTCGTTACACAGACCCGTAACGGTCGTTACAATGTGCTTAACAGTCATTATGATATGGAATTAGTCACTAGCCTAACCCTAACTCTAACCCTAACCCTAACCCTAACCCCTAACCCCTAACCCCTAACCCTAACCCTAACCCTAACACTAACCCTAACCCTAACCCTAGTCTATGCAAGGCTTTGAAAAACTTTGGATAGTGACTAATTCCATATCATAATGACTGTTAAGCACATTGCAACGACCGTTACGGGTCTGTGTAACGACCGTTACTAATGAAGAATACGTCTATGCAAGGTTTTAATCGTTTGGAAAGTGACTAATTCCATCTCGTATTGACTGTTAAGCTCCAAACTTTTTCCAAACTTTTTCAAAGCCTTGCATAGACTAGGGTTAGGGTTAGGGTTAGGGTTAGGGTTAGGGTTAGGGTTAAGGTTAGGGTTAGGGTTAGGGTTAGGTTAGTGACTAATTCCATATCATAATGACTGTTAAGCACATTGTAGCGACCGTTACGGGTCTGTGTAACGACCGTTACTAATGAAGAATACGTCTATGCAAGGCTTTAAAACGTTTGGAAAGTGACTAATTCCATCTCGTATTGACTGTTAAGCTCATTGTAACGACCGTTACGGGTCTGTGTAACGACCGTTACTAATGAAGAATACGTCTATGCAAGGCTTTAAAACGTTTGGAAAGTGACTAATTCCATCTCGTATTGACTGTTAAGCTCATTGTAACGACCGTTACGGGTTTGTGTAACGACCATTACTGATGAAGAATGTGTCTATGCAAGGCTTTCAAACGCTTGGATAGTGACTAATTCCATCTCGTATTGACTGTTAAGCTCATTGTAACGACCGTTACGGGTTTGTGTAACGACCGTTACTAGTGAAGAATGTGTCTATGCAAGGCTTTGAAACGTTTGGATAGTGAGTAATTCCATCTCGTAATGACTGTTAAGCACATTGTAACGACCTTTACGGGTCTGTAACGACCGTTACTAATGAAGAATGTGTAAGCAAGGCTTTGAAACGTTTTGATAGTGACTAATTCCATATAATAATGACTGTTTAGCACATTGTAGCGACCGTTACGGCGCAACTGGCACAACTGGCACAACTGGCACAACTGGCACAACTGGCACAACTGGCACAACTGGCACAACTGGCACAACTGACCCGTAAAGGTCGTTACAATGTGCTTAACAGTCGTTACAATGAGCTTAACAGTCAATACGAGATGGAATTATTCACTATCCAAGCGTTTCAAAGCCTTGCATAGACACATTCTTCATTACTAATGGTCGTTACACAAACCCGTAACGGTCGTTACAATGAGCTTAACAGTCAGTACGAGATGGAATTAGTCACTTCCAAACGTTTTAAAGCCTTGCACAGACGTATTCTTCATTAGTAACGGTCGTTACACAGACCCGTAACGGTCGTTACAATGTGCTTAACAGTCATTATGATATGGAATTAGTCACTATCCAAAGTTTTTCAAAGCCTTTCATAGACTAGGGTTAGGGTTAGGGTTAGGGTTAGGGTTAGGGTTAGGGGTTAGGGGTTAGGGTTAGGGTTAGGGTTAGGGTTAGGGTTAGGTTAGTGACTAATTCCATATCATAATGACTGTTAAGCACATTGTAACGACCGTTACGGGTCTGTGTAACGACCGTTACTAATGAAGAATACGTCTATGCAAGGCTTTAAAACGTTTGGAAAGTGACTAATTCCATCTCGTATTGACTGTTAAGCTCATTGTAACGACCGTTACGGGTTTGTGTAACGACCGTTACTAATGAAGAATGTGTCTATGCAAGGCTTTGAAACGCTTGGATAGTGACTAATTCCATCTCGTATTGACTGTTAAGCTCATTGTAACGACCGTTACGGGTTTGTGTAACGACCGTTACTAGTGAAGAATGTGTCTATGCAAGGCTTTGAAACGTTCGGATAGTGAGTAATTCCATCTCGTAATGTTTATTAAGCACATTGTAACGACATTTACGGGTCTGTAGCGACCGTTACTAATGAAGAATGTGTAAGCAAGGCTTTGAAACGTTTTGATAGTGACTAATTCCATATAATAATGACTGTTTAGCACATTGTAGCGACCGTTACGGCGCAACTGGCACAACTGGCACAACTGGCACAACTGGCACAACTGGCACAACTGGCACAACTGGCACAACTGGCACAACTGGCACAACTGGCACAACTGGCACAACTGACCCGTAAAGGTCGTTACAATGTGCTTAACATTCGTTACAATGAGCTTAACAGTCAATACGAGATGGAATTAGTTACTATCCAAGGTTAGTGACTAATTCCATATCATAATGACTGTTAAGCACATTGTAACGACCGTTACGGGTCTGTGTAACGACCGTTACTAATGAAGAATACGTCTATGCAAGGCTTTTAAACGTTTGGAAAGTGACTAATTCCATCTCGTATTGACTGTTAAGCTCATTGCAACGACCGTTACGGGTTTGTGTAGCGACCGTTACTGATGAAGAATGTGTCTATGCAAGGCTTTGAAACGTTTGGATAGTGAGTAATTCCATCTCGTATTGACTGTTAAGCACATTGTAACGACCTTTACGGGTCTGTAACGACCGTTACTAATGAAGAATGTGTAAGCAAGGCTTTGAAACGTTTTGATAGTGACTAATTCCATATAATAATGACTGTTTAGAACATTGTAGCGACCGTTACGGCGCAACTGGCACAACTGGCACAACTGGCACAACTGGCACAACTGGCACAACTGGCACAACTGGCACAACTGGCACAACTGGCACAACTGGCACAACTGGCACAACTGGCACAACTGACCCGTAAAGTTCGTTACAATGTGCTTAACAGTCGTTACAATGAGCTTAACAGTCAATACGAGATGGAATTAGTCACTATCCAAGAGTTTCAAAGCC
>JAGGCT020004091.1:163922-167759 GCA_017654935.2 Phymorhynchus buccinoides | reverse complement strand
GAAAGTCGGTAAGAGCAGGGAGAAATCCCGCTGCCTGGTATGGCCAAATTGATAGCTAGGTTTTCCAAGTGTGCCCCCCCCCCCTCCTCACCCTGTGCCCCCCCCCCCCCCAAAAAAAAAATCCGTAGGCGCTGCACTTGCGGCGACGCCCTCTCCGGGGGAGAGCAGCCCGAATTTCACTGAGATAAGTCTCTGTGACTAGAATATACCAAATACCAAATCTGGATGGTGTTGTGAAGGTCCCCCAGCGTGCGTTCATGCACTCCCAGGGCTGTAAGAACAGGAGGAAGCCTACATTGCAATGGGAACGAAGGGCTAGCGTTTCTCTGCCTGCCTGTGTATATGTTATGTGACAATACTTAATTCATTGTTCCAAGCTATCCACAGCCAAAATATCAAACTACTTAACCAATCTTGATGAAAGTTGGCAGAATTCTCCCCGGTACATAGCGGCGATGGTGTCCGTCCTGTCAGTTTCATGAAAGAAAGATTCGACACGTACAACGAAAACAATGTATGAAGAAAAGATAAAGTCCCAAGAGGTTCCAAGAAGTTGTTGGTTGTTTTTTAACTTCACACGACCGCCATCGTTTGCATCATGTGACTTATCGGCTTCGGAGCAACAGCTTTGACTGGTCACGTGGCACTTCATTACACAGTGAATGATTAGTCACATGACAAACACAGTCACTTGAGTGAAAATGGTACAATAAACCCGAGTTCGAATCTGGGTACAGGGTATGGCGCGCCAAAGATACAAAACTCTATCTAGCAGTTCGACAGAGTTTAAAAACCCTATCGAACTGTTAGATACAGTTTCTAAACTATAGCTAGCAGTTAGATAGAGTTTCAAAACTCTGTCGAGCAGCTAGATAGAGTTTATCGTCGTAAAACTCTATCGAACGCGCCATTTTGATACTTTTTTTAAACGAAGCATTTCATTGGTAGATAGGACCAGCATCTTTGACTGACCTACACCTAGCCAATTACAACAATAAACGGCGTGAAACCGTTTTCCTTAGGCTAACTGCACCCCCCTTTGCTTTGATAAGTCTGCCCTAGCTCTTGACTTGCCTTGGCGCTATTGAAAAGTGAGAGAGAAGGGGTGGGGGTGGGGGTGGGGCGGAGCGTAGCAGTACTGTAAGGAGATAAGTTCTAGTCCAGATTGTCAGCCGGGGTAACTTAGAAAGGAAAAAAAAATGCACGCGCACGCACACACACACACACACACACCTGCACGTGCACGCATGCGCACAAACACACACACACAAGCAGTCCTTGGTTTTATTGACAAAGGTTTTAACAATAAACCGAAAATTATTAATTAGAACTTGTTTAGCGGCTTCAATTACAGATAAAACGCCGGGAAGATTCGCTCGTTGAAATCGTTCAGCTGCCATGTTTGTTTGACTACATGAAGGGGCCTAGGCCTATCGTCTTATTCAAATTAACGGGTCACTGCCCTGCCAAGGCCACAAACTTGTCGCTGAAGCCATGTACCAATCATAAATCGGGCTAGAAAAACTATATCTCGATAGGGTTATTTTGTGGAAACCCTATCTAGCTGTTCGACAGAGTTTCAAAACTCTATCGAACAGCTAGATAGGGTTTTCAAACTGTATCTAACAGTTCGATAGGGCTTTTAAACTCTGTCGAACTGCTAGATAGAGTTTTGTATCTTTGGCGCGCCATAGCAGGGGATTATTCCTCTCACTCTGTAGGCGTACTATGCCTTACGGTCTGAACGTGGAATATTTCGGATGAGAGGATAAACCGAGGCCCCTTGTGCCCATATACCTAGCACACATTAAACGCAGTGGCAAGAAAAAGTTGTAACTTACATCTCGTCCAGCAGTTTTCAGCACACGTGTGTTGCTACACACACACACACACACACACAACACACACACACACACACACACACACACACACACACACATACACACACACACACACACACACACACTGGATGTGCTAAACTGGACTTTCCCATCAGAGAGTTTAAAAAAACCCGGCTTCAGTCAGCTGAGGACGCCACAATGTTACCCCGTCTTCACCTATTTCATATTTTATATTTCTTAGACTTGTAAAGTCAATATTCACTTTCTTATATTTGATTGTTTTTAAACTTTTGTCGAACATAAAGATTGAATGCAAATAGTTATGTGTCTTCAGACCTGAATCGATTTTTAAAGCTTTATAATGTATTTTTAAAAGTGGTCCTGAAGATGTCAATCTCCTAGCTCAAGGAGCAATAGCCCAAAAAATCAATTTAACATTTTAAAACAAAAGTCTAAATATTTATAACCCAGAGTAGTCTTGTGCGAGCCAAGGCACCTAAGAAAAACCTGACCTTTATTCAACATAAAACCACACACACACACACACACACACACACACTGGATGTGCTAAACTGGACTTTCCCATCAGAGAGTTTAAAAAAACCGGCTTCAGTCAGCTGAGGACGCCACAATGTTACCCCGTCTTCACCTATTTCATATTTTATATTTCTTAGACTTGTAAAGTCAATATTCACTTTCTTATATTTGATTGTTTTTAAACTTTTGTCGAAAATAAAGATTGAATGTAAATAGTTGCTATGTGTCTTCAGACCTTAATCGATTTTTAAAGCTTTATAATGTATTTTTAAAAGTGGTCCTGAAAATGTCAATCTCCTAGCTCAAGGAGCAATAGCCAAAAAAATCAATTTAACATTTTAAAACAAAAGTATAAATATTTATAACCCAGAGTAGTCTTGTGCGAGCCAAGGCACCTAAGAAAAACCTGACCTTTATTCAACATAAAACCAGTTTCAAAATAAAAACAAATTATAAAAAATAAATATCTATATTTTGAGGAAATGCTATTTTCCTTCTCCCCTTCCCATTTCCCCCCAAAATCTAGTCACAGTAATGTCCCGTATGGCTTTGCCGAGAGGACGTAAAACTTTAACGTTGCGAGAAGATGAAGCGCGTGGAGCTTTAAGGGTGACTGAAGTGCTGTATAAATTGTCTAAATAAATCAATACGGATGGTAAGGGGAGCAAGGGGCGGGATGATGGCTGTGGAGCAATAGGTTCATTTTATCTATTGGAAATGTTAAACAAATGTACACGTGCTGTGACAATTCGAAAGGGGGGTAATGGGAAGAAAGAAGGGGAAGTGGGGGCGGGGGGGACATAGAACGAACATATCGATTGACAGCTGTTTAACTTTAAAACCATTCAACATTTAAGTTGAAGCAAGAAAACAAAATAGAGGGTGCTGGGTGCAAACGGGCTGGGGGGGGGGGGGGGGGGGGGGGGGGGGGGGGGGGGGGGGGGTCTCTTACATTTATTTAGTTTTGTTTAAAAAGGTAGAAATCGAGAGAAAGAGGGTAAAGGGATAAACATAGGAGGGGATGGTGGAGGGAGAATATCATCTTTCCTAGGTTTGGAACATAATATAAAGGGAGTGAATCACAAACTTGGGGTGAATTTCAACGAGAGGATTGATTCCCCAATGGTCAACCTATGGCGATATTTTTCACGCCAGAGGGCAGTCAATGCACTAGGGGCTTATCACGCGATTTTCTTACTTGGGCGTAGTGAGAGAGAGAGAGAGAGAGTGATGGTAGGACCACTCACTGTCTCTCTCTCTTTCTTTATCCCCAACTAATAATATAGAGAGGATTAGCCCCACACGAGCGTCATGCCCTCTGGCGTGAGAAAAATCGCACTAAGTCTCTCATTGTTTTCTCATGGCTTTTCAAAAGAAGAGGAGAAGATGGAGAAGGTACAAATATGACAAAGGCGTGTTTGGTGGAAAGGGGGAAGGAGGTAGGCAAGAGGTAAGTGTA
>JAGGCT020004091.1:136422-158922 GCA_017654935.2 Phymorhynchus buccinoides | reverse complement strand
AGTTACCCAAAACCAGCAGCAGTTTCTTTGAAAGGACGTGTCTATAGTATGACAATACTGATGAGATACAAGCTTACATAGAAACACCATGCCTGCAAAAGAATATTGCTGTGTATCATCAAACATATTGACCAGGTTCATGACCTCTCTTTTTGGAACATGTTTTATTAGTAGTTAATTAATTATCTAATTCATAAATACCTGTACTTTGTACCAATGGGAATGGCAAAGCAACATGAATATAAACGAAAATTACCCACAAAGTACTGTTTATAACAAATAAGACTGCTTACATTTTTTTAAGTCTAATGTCACCCTCCACAAGTTTATTCAGGTGCACCATTCGTGCATAAACCATTCCAATTACTTGTGCACAACCACACTATTTTACCACAATCACTGCTCCTACAACAGCAGTCCAGAAGGAGCAGCAGTTCCATAGGAGAAACAACACTGTTAATGGGGCCACTTTGACAGAGCTGTAGGTGGCAATTATGCTTCCTAGAAATGCAGGACAAGACCAAGTATTTGACCGTTGATGACAAAACTTGTCATACCACAGCTTCCCATATCATATAAGGTACATATTGTAGGTTCCATGCATTCATAACTTTCACGAATATGAAGACTTATATGCATAGTAATTTCTAAGCAATTATGATTTTCATGAATCTGAAGATTTATAAAACTGTGCACGTGTGAACTCAATTATTGCCTTGGTCTTTTTTTCTTTTTAAAATTAAAATATAGCTCAATGGACTATTCACAGTATCTTGAATGCTGTCTGCAAGTAAAATAAGAGAGTCATTTAAGAAAATACACTTTCCGACTCTGGTGTGTTCATGATAAGCGTAGTGTCTTCTCAGAGTCAATTTTTTTCCCCAAGTATGTTTTTTCTTTAGTCATTATTCATGAAGAATATCTGGGAAAAGATGACATTCATGAAGAATATCTGGGAAAAGATGACATTCATGAAGAATATCTGGGAAAAGATGACATCCTCAAAACAAACATAAAAGCAAAGCAATATTTGAACTCGTTATCTAAATGACTGAAATCTACAGTCAGTGGCTATGAGGAAGCCAATCTGAGAGCACCAAATAACCACACACACACACACACACACACACACATGCATACGATCATGCACACACACACACACAGTTAACTTTTTACAAAGGCTTAAAATTCACATGACACCAGTCTTAGAGAGATACTTCTTTTCACTCCCTTTACTTCAACTAAACTTAATGCCTTTGTTTTCAACAATACACTGCTGTTTACTGCAAATATTTTCAAAAAAACAATTAAGAACAAACAAAAAAGAGCAATACACATAACAAAGTGTAAGTTTTAAGGAAAATATATGGGCCTGACCAGAATTTTATGAACATTTTCTGTAAATTAACTGCTTACTTTGAGAGATGAGACATTTACACACGTGACAACAGAAAATCGGAATGCATATACAGTAAATCAATGAACAACTCGTTAATAAAAATCATAAGAGGGAACTCTTTGTACTGAAAGGTCCCCCGGTATTCCCACAGGGGGACCAAAGACCAATAGGAATTTTTCGGAAATAATTAAGGGGAGTAATTTCATGGTGTGTAGGAGTTATCTTGCCTAATTCAATCGGTCAAACAGGGGAAGTTACTTTGCCATCAGGTAAATCCCCAGCCCTCGCTTCTTGTGTTTGAGGAGACACACAGCATGTAGAATGCAGTGCGTCATTCTGAAATTGATGTAATTTATATTTTTACGTCACAGTTTGCAAGTTCTATGACTGTGTAGCAATTGGTCACCCCTTATTTTTCTACAAAATGTTTGCAAGTCGCTGACTCACATCCTGTGGTTTGAAGCTTCGACGCCATTGTTGCATTGTCGCTATGGTGTTTGACCGAGTAATGGAGGTAAACAACTAATTTTCATGAAGTGCTCTCCCCTAGTTTTTTTTCTCTCCGAAAATCGTCTATTGACTGACTGTATACCTTTCATATACATTTTTTGGTCTCATGTTCTAGACAATTCATTAGAACTCCACTGATTCCAAATCCTAACTGCAGCCATATCCCAGTTTGTCCAATCGCGGGCCCAACACCAGCAGTCCATAGAAAGCAACTGGCGTTAGGTCGACCAGAGGCAACCACCAGAGGAGACCCTGCACTGTTGCCCAGTCACTTCTGTGTAAAGCAATGGAGCCTGTTCTGATCTAGCTTATGTATATGACAGTATCATGGGTGCAACTACACAAAATGAAAAACCCTGAAAGGCCAGGGTCCAGGGGTAATGTCCCCCCTGCAGCTGAAGCAAAAATTGATTTATGAAGGTATTTTAGTTTGCCTTTTCCACAATTTATACAAATGCTTATTTTAAAGTGTTTGAAAAATACAGTAGACACACAGAGATCATGTTTGACAAATTAAAAAAAAAGGAAATTCCTTTTCTGGTAAAATTCAAAAACAGGAAATCCTTGTATACCAGGAAAAGTTGCACCCATGCAGTATCTAACCACAATGATGGCCTAGTCGTGAAGAAAGCATGAGATTCTCCTCTGAAGGCACCCCCACCTTTGTGCAATGACAGCTACAATGAACATGCCCTTCCTAATATGCGCCTAAAGCACACAAGTTCACACAATGCTTTGTTTCAAGTATCAGATCATAATGCCAACTTAAACCATCACACACACAATTTTTTGTACTACTCATGCTATTTAAAAAAAGTAAAGAAAAGAAAGTAAAAAATAAAACAGCGAAACTAAGAATCTACTACTGTAATGAAAACCATAAACTCAGGCGCTTTTGGAGGGAAAAGTATTGGAACTCAAATACTGAACTTCATTGTCGTATTATTGAACAGACTGGGTCATCACCCAAAAGCACACAAAATAAAGGCAACTTTCTATGAATATGCTGCATGGCATAATCATAGTTCTTGTTTCAACTGATATCAATTTGCACTAGTATTTTATACATGTTTGTATTTTGGCTGCAAGCGATCAAAGACAATCAGGAAATCTAAACAGGAAATCTCCATTAATATGGAAAAAAAAGAAAAAACAACAAAAACCGATGCGCTTGGTTAGAGTTACATTTAACACATTCAAGTACACAAATCGATGCGCCGTTTAAAACCATAGGCATAGAATTTCTAAGATATGGAATGACTTGAGGAAATAGGGAAATAGAGAAACATTAAACAAAAAACAACTTGACCCAAGACACCGTAGGTGTAATGTCTAATGTACGTGTAAAAACAAGCAACACTCAATATATTTGCAGCATAACCCCACCCCAAAAACAAGACCAGCTATTCCAGCAACCCCAACAATATGAGCAACATAATGATTATATCAATGACTCAATATAAAACAAAATGTCTCATATACATGACCAAAAATGTACCGGTATACTTTCACAGTAACAAAGCAAATCTTCACCAAAATGTATACAACAAAGACCCTTTTCACCAACCCAGATTCAATTCCTGCATTAGCAAGGGCTTCCTTCCTTCCTGCCTTCCATATAGCGACCACAATCACCGTCGACTGCTCTGTTGCTGTATAAATTGGCTAAGTAACCATAACTTCCATAGATAAAGGCAGCACTTGACTAAACTCCTGTATCCTTTTACCCTCACATTGAGGTGCCTGTGGTCAGGTGAGCACAAGTGAATGCTAAAAACTAGAGAAAACTAGTTGGGGGAAAAAAAGAAATAAAAGAAACCAACAATAACAGCAAAGGAAAAAAATCCCTAGTCAATAAATTGCCTTTAAAGCAATAGCATTTAATGATCACCAAATTGCAAGATCACCAGCCTGACACTTTACAGACTGAGCTATTCCATCCTGCCTCTTGGATCTGCCTGTTTGAGTTCCTGTCAAATACAATTATCATGATGGAAAATGTATACTAAAGCAGCAACCATTATACTGCGACCCCAACCATGTGTTTCAGCCGCCCCAACCCCCTAAATCATGCTTGTAGATCCCACAATGTCTTTATATTTCAAAACAGTCTTCACTCTACATAGCATGCAGCTAGACAACCTGACAGTAAGGATTCCAAGGGGGGTAAGGAAGCAGCAAGACACATTGAAACAGTCATAAACAAGAGCAGCACTTTTTGGCGGAGTCATAATATCTTATCCAAAGTTATTTACAAATCATATTTCAAGCACAAACACATTTGGGAGACTTACAGTATACCAGCAGTCAGTGGCATGACAGAGTTAAATGTTAACAATATTGTTACAAGTAACACAGGAACAACAAATGTATCCATAATATCAATGTTTTCTGTTTTCTGTTTTAAGAACAATCTAGTATCTGCTATATAAAAAAAAGAAAAAAAGGACAACAAAAACCACACTAGATTAAGTTCCAAATGAAGCACATGCTATGCCTCCCCCCCAAAAAAAAAAAGAAGACAAAAAAGCAAACTAAAAGTAATTAAAAAGGTTTCCATTAATTCAGTATCACTGCTGTCTACCAACCAAACTAATACAACTGCCAAAATAACTTTCGAATCATTCTCTAATGAACTATAATCACTACATTCAGTTAGCATTCCACTACAAAGAGTGTTGTCTACTTTCCCCAACAGCAACAGAACACATATTGCAACTGAATCAGAAACGGGATGCAAGCACCACAAAGCAGCCCTCAAAGCAATATATGCCCGCGATTACAATTAATATTAGATGAAAAACATGAGCAGTCATTATGAAGGCCCAACGAACTGAGCCTTATTGGTGAATGCATCGGTTAATCAGCTGGAATGCCTGGCAAAGACACAATCCCGCCCAGACTAATGTAACTTTTCAGTATACCAGATCTGTTTCAGTGACTAGAATGCACACACACATATATGCACACAAACCCCTTATTCTGTACATATGCACCAAACGCATATAAACACACACACACACACACAGATATACTGTCCTTTCAGGTGAAGATGGCCAAGTTTTTCACAGAATTCCCATTTAACTTTTCGGTAAAGGTCAAGATGTGCCACCCCCCCTACCTATCTCGGTTAATTCTATTTTTCCGTTATTGCCTTTCTTACCATACATAAAGCTGTATTTGAGGAACATTTTTAGCTAATAACCTTTTTGGAATACTAACCCTACCCCTAAACCTAACCCTACCCCCCACCCTATAAGACGGAAACACGCAACGAACCACAACTGTGACAAATCGCGGTGTACTGCAGTACATAGTGGGGGGTAGGGTTAGGTTTAGGGCTAGGGTTAGGGATAGGGTTAGTATTCCAAAAAGGTTATTAGCTGAAAATGTTCCTAAAATACAGCTTTATGTATGGTAAGAAAGGCAACAACGGAAAAATAGAATTAACCGAGAAATGCATGGGGGGTGGCACATCTTTACCATTACCAACTTTTCTTAACTCAATTGAGTCAAATACAAAATGACGTAGTTTCTCCCTCATATTGCATCATTTTTGGTCATTTTCTAAAAATTGCCAAAAATCAAATTCATATCATGCAAACATGTACCCAGTGAAAAATAAATCAGTATATTTTTGGAGACTTCTTACCTTGAAGGAGTGAGCCGCATATATTTCACATATATTTCACGATGTAATGACAAAATGTGCTTTGTCTGGAAAACAAAAACTTCCTACTCCACAGGCTGACCACATTGTTATGATCTTGATCTAGTATCACAAAGCCACTCAAGTTTTGATAGACTTGGTTTAGTATATAAATGAAAAAAGAATTTAAAAAAGCATATCAACTATAAACAAACATTTGTTTGCTTAATGTTTGAATAAAGTGAGCTATATGGTCGTCGCCATTATTAAATGAAGCAAATCGCCGCCATATTGAATGAAGCAAATTAAAAAATGATGAGTAGTTCAATTTAAAGAAGTAAAAAACGAAAATAGGACACACTGCAGACAGTCTACGGGAAGCAACTACAAGTGAAAGGTCTCACGATTAATAGGAACAGCGAGTTATTTCCATTTTATTGGGTTACATGACAGTCAAAACCGTCAAAATATGTTGGGGGGAAAAACCCTCCGACGTGACTCCAAAAGATGGGAACAGTGTTGGAATGACGTCTCCGACATGACTCCATTGAGTTAAACAATTCCTGGGAGTATCGAACATTTTCCCATCAAGTACCAGTAGGACACAGTCAGCACATCTACACCCCCAAGACGCACAATATCAAGATCAATCCTCTATACACGTGACTCCAAAAGATACAAACTAGTGTTTCAGGAATTAACCAGACAAAACAAAAAGTCCCCACACTCTTTAGAATCAATACCAACAGTGGCTTCTTTTCTTCTTCAAAAACAAACAGAAAAGCCTTGCACACAAATGAAGCCGTCATACGCCGTCATCCCCGAATGGCTGTATCCCCCACATCCAGCTCAGACATCAATTCACCAATGTCAGCATTCACTCTTGCAAAAGGTGATAACTCGTACAGTGGAACCTCCCTTTTAAGACCTTGAAAAATCATCCAAAATAAGATCTGGAATGGGAGGGAGTTGCATAAGGAAGGTCATTTTACTACTTACAAAGAAGGACAATGTCTCAGAGAAGTAGGTCTTAAATGGGAGGGAGTCTTATAATGGGGGTTCCACTGTACTAGCAAAGAAACTGAACTAAGGCTTCTTTACACATAGATTCTCTCCTCTTTTCAGGGAACAATGGGAATATTACCTTAAAGTTAAATTCATCTCATGGGATGCTCCATCAAGTTACTGGCAATTTCCAAGTCTGCTGAAGGAACAAAGTGCCAGATGCACAAATCAATAAAACATAAAATATACCTAAAAAAAACCCATATTTTTAAACGAACTTGCACTCCATCAACAAAATCAAATCAGCCAACAAATTAATAAATTACTTATTAACAAGCAATTAATGCAAAACATCTTATTCGTCTCAATTATTACATCAGGAAAGAATCGAGAAAAAGGCAAAAGAGATCAGGCAAAAAGCCCACCATTCAGGCCAAAACATCTGTAAATAATTTTCAGTGACAATCACACACACCACCTCAGCCCGTTCCAACCTCTATTTCCATACCCTCACAAATACACACACTCTGGAAAAAGCAATCTGGTGGAAGAAAGCCGAGGAATTGAGAGATCCAGAGATCACAGTGACTGAGTGTTCAACGTAGCGACCCTCAATCAGTGAACACACGCCACAGGAAGACTAGGTCCTTTTAACTGAACATCAGGGGTGTAGACCTCCGTCACTGACTTCCCCACACATTTGGCTTTGTTCCTGCCTACAGCTTTACCGTGATTCATTTTCATTTCATTCACACCACGGAAACTCGTGCAAAATGTCGTTGTCATTGAAAATCCTCCTCTTGAATCATCATGATCCCTATAAATTCCATTCACAATTGTTTCCATTTGTTTTTAAACTAGTGTACTGAGGTTCTTGCCCCCTTTCAGGCCTACTTTTATGTGTATCCAAAGAAGCAAAAACTACAACTCTGTGCTGCAGCAAGTGATTAAAAGATTGTTTCTCCATACAGATGACTTGACATGTTGATGCATCATTCTTTTAATTAAAGTAATAAAATGATCTTATCTGAAACCGGAAACAAGGAGAATTTTGGTGGAAATCAGCACTAGAGGCTCACACCCCTGATGTAGGAATAAACCGCAAGATGACGATCAACACCAGGAGAAGAAGGGGGCGCGGTGGGAGAAGCTCTGCGTGAACTCGTCGCTGCTGTCGGACCGCGTGCGGCCAAACTTAATCCTGCTGCGCTCCACCGTCACCACCGGCATCTGCACCAGCTGCACCGGCGACTTGCCGTCCTTCAGGGCCTGCGTCAGGTTCAGGATCTGCACCCACACCGCATCACGGGAGGAAATGATCAGAGAGAAATAATGAATAAATAATCTGCAGCTACACCGCATCAAAGGATGAAATGAGCACAGAGAAATAATGAATAATAATCTGCAGCTACACCGCATCACAGGATGAAATGAGCACAGAGAAATAATGAATAATAATCTGCAGCTACACCGCATCACGGGAGGAAATGATCAGAGAGAAATAATGAATAATAATCTGCAGCTACACCGCATCACGGGATGAAATGAGCACAGAGAAATAATGAATAACAAGGGCGTCGCCGAGCGGCAGACATGTCCGTCACCAGCAATGCCACGCACTTGCGACACCCCGTAGAGTGTCACATCCTGACACAAAATTGGAAGGGATTCTGTCTTCTAGTTCACGAGATACAGCTTGAAGAAGAAACATATAGCGCAAAGAAGAAAATTTCGGTTTTCAAGGTCACACTTCAAGGTCAAGGTCAGCATGGTGATAATTTATGCTCGGATGTTTTCTTCTCTAGGGTATACAGTACCACACACAATCTGAAGCGCTTCTGTCAAGTACCAATGTGGAAAATATGGCTTAAAACCCAATGTGTAGACCCCTACCACTTTCAAGGCCTACGGATCGCCCGGACCGTGACCTTGACCTTGATCGGTATGCCACCATCAGAACGGGCATAAGCCAAAGTACCTTCATGCCAAATTTGAAGACTCTAACACTAACGGTGTGGGAGTTATGGCCCCTGAAAGATTTTCGGTTTTCAAGGTCGTACGCCAAGGTCAAGGTCACGACGGCAATATGGTTTGCGCGGATGCCTTCCTCTCATGGTGACACACCAGCACACACAATTTGACGTGATTCTGTCAACCCGTTCGAAAGATATCCTTGGGACAGACAGAAGGAGAAAAAAATGATCCTCCGATTTTCAGGCTCCAGCGATCTTTTTGACCTTGACCTTGATCGGTATGCCATCATCAGAACGGGCATAAGCCAAACCACCTTCATACCAAGTTTCAACATCCTATGTTGATCGGTGCCCGAGATATGGCTAAAAATAGATTTTCGGTTGTACGTCAAGGTCAAGGTCATGACGGCAAAATGGTTTGCGCCGATCTCTTCCTATTAAGGAGGCACACCTTCACACAAAATTTGACGCGATTCGGTCAAGCGGTTCGGGAGATATCCTTGGGACAGACAGAAAAGAAAAAAAACAAAAAAAAAAACAAAAAAAAAAAACAAACCAGCCCATCGCAATAGTCCGTCTTGGTGACGGACTAATAATCTGCAGCTACACCGCATCACGGGATGAAATGAGCACAGAGAAATAATGAATAATAATCTGCAGCTACACCGCATCACAGGATGAAATGAGCAGAGAAATAATGAATAATAATCTGCAGCTACACCGCATCACAGGATGAAATGAGCAGAGAAATAATGAATAATAATCAGCAGCTACACCGCATCACAGGATGAAATGAGCACAGAGAAATAATGAATAATAATCTGCAGCTACACCGCATCACAGGATGAAATGAGCACAGAGAAATAATGAATAGTAATCTGCAGCTACACCGCATCAAAGGATGAAATGAGCACAGAGAA
This sequence comes from Phymorhynchus buccinoides, assembly GCA_017654935.2. NCBI lineage: Eukaryota > Metazoa > Mollusca > Gastropoda > Neogastropoda > Raphitomidae > Phymorhynchus > Phymorhynchus buccinoides. The sequence goes on along the minus strand of JAGGCT020004091.1, from coordinate 149,466 downwards.
ATAATGAATAGTAATCTGCAGCTACACCGCATCACAGGATGAAATGAGCACAGAGAAATAATGAATAATAATCTGCAGCTACACCGCATCACGGGATGAAATGAGCACAGAGAAATAATGAATAATAATCTGCAGCTACACCGCATCACGGGATGAAATGAGCACAGAGAAATAATGAATAATAATCTGCAGCTACACCGCATCACAGGATGAAATGAGCACAGAGAAATAATGAATAATAATCTGCAGCTACACCGCAACACAGGATGAAATGAGCACAGAGAAATAATGAATAATAATCTGCAGCTACACCGCATCACAGGATGAAATGAGCAGAGAAATAATGAATAATAATCTGCAGCTACACCGCATCAAGGGATGAAATGAGCAGAGAAATAATGAATAATAATCTGCACCCACACATCAGCTTCTTCTTCTTCTTTTGCGTTCCCAGGCCATAAGACCACAATGGGTACGGTGTCGGTTTTCCAGTTTTCACTGGTGTCCTCGCTGCATTCAGCCGATACATTTCGATTTTGGAGGAGCTCAAAGGAGAAAACTATATGGAAGATTTTCTTGAAAAAAGGCAGGAGAATGGGCCAAAAAGTCAGAAAGATAGTAGATGACACAAAGCAAGGAAAAAGGCAGAGTCAAAGAGAGAGACAGATAAGAGGAAGCTACAAGCACAGAACTTCCAGAAGGTGGGGGAACTATTTGTACGGAAGACCCCCCAGGTATCCCCACGGGGTAACACATCATCAAGGGATGAAATGAGCAAAACGGAAAATTAAGGAGAAAAAAAGCACCACGGTCTTGACACAGTTATGGGAATGCCTCTGGAAACTGAGAGAAAAATAACTCAATGTCTTACCCTTCAACATTCGGGAAACAAGCCATGAAATGCTCTCTTGTATTTTGCAGTCATATGTGGCAAGATTTTTAAAAGTGTACATTTGAAATTATTACCGCAACTAAACAGATAAGAGAATATTTTACAATTTACGACAATCAATTTGCATTCAAAGTCCATAATTAAATGAATGAAATCCACACTAAAACAGACTGAGCCACTGAACATGTTTGAATTTGCTTCCCATAATCTTTTATCCACTTGTCACTTATTTTTGTTTTTATGACAGCTGAATCTGGTTCACTTGAGACCATGAATATGCTTACCAAACTTTGAAAAATCTAGGGTTTTTTAACCTTTGCTGTATGTATTTCAAGTCCTATTTTAGCCACACACACACACACAAAAGCCATTCCAGTTTTTAAGGATTGAAATTTTTTGTTCCATGACTTGTGTAAACTATGAAATTGTAACATTGAGGTTCCCCTGCATCACAATGGTGGAATTCATTAACTCTTCTACTACCGTCGGCGGGTTGACCCGCCGGTTTACCGTATACCGTTGCTAGCCACGGGCGGGTTTGACCGCCAGATACTAGGGAAACCCCGGTGTCCCACTTTGCGCTATTTATATCAAGTGACATCACATCCTTTATTTCCGTGACATGCGCAGTTCGCTCAGGGAAAGCACAACCTTCCGCCATCTTCATTTGTAGGCTACATTTTGTAATTTAAAATCGATTTTCGTTGCGTTTTCGATGATGGAAACTGACAACTTTTGGCGTGAACCTCTACAAGATGGCGATAGTGCCGACGAAGTATTTACTGTGAAAAAAGTGGCAGAATCTGAACTTAGGCGAATCAAAAAGCGCATCGAAAGTGTTGAAACGATCTTGGGTTTGCAACAGCAGATCGACACAGGTAAATTTAGTGATGATTCGAGCGAGTATTTTTTTAATGAATTTTTAAAGTGAGTGTGTGCGAAAATCAGTGCAGCGGCAAAAATTACTTGTGCAACGGTAAACGGTCTAAGTAATAATAATAATAATAATAATAATAGTGAATCATTTATATAGCGCATTCCTCCACCAATGTGGAGCTCTATGCGCTTAACAACAACAAAAATTAAGAAGCAACAAATTCAACAACAACACGAAATAATCGCTCACGCACATGCAAATAGGCATACACATACACACCCCACCCACACATACACGCACGTACCGGCACATACACACACACACACACACACACCGTTACCATCACCACCACTCACCCCACCCAAAAAACACAATACAAAATACAATCAGTTGAACAAAGCATCAACACACACACACACACACATACTCTCTCTCTCTCTCTCTCTCTCTCTCAACAAAGCTGACGTACACATTGCAGTCAACACACAGTGAAACTAATATGGGGGGAGGGGAGTGTGTGTGTGAGAATAGAGTCCAGAAGATAATACTTGGTAGTAGAAGAGTTAAACAGCTGATTGTTGATTCCATGAAAGTAGGCCTAATGACTCAGAATGAGCGGCGTGGGAGCAACGCCACTATTCGGCCCAGAGGATGAGACAGCAACGAAAAACAAAAAAGAAAGTAGGCCTAATGATGGTTGGTTGATGGTTCATCCCACATGTGCTCTTTGTGGCTGAGGGGACGTTAAACTTGACTTTAATTCATTCATTAAAAAGCACCCACCTGGCCTCTCATGACGGACATTTGCTTCTCAAAGGTACTGGAGTCAAATCCCTTGTCATTCTGCACACAGAGTATAAGAGCCACGCTCAATGCAAATGCAATCAGTCAATCAATCAATGATTATAAAAAATGAACATGTTAAATCCATTTCCTTTTTTTTTCTTTTTTTTTTAAAGAGAATGTCCTTCTTGTGTCAGAGCATAAACCAGACCTGTTTACTCCCTACACAAGTCTTGAGTAGTCTGGACAGCTGAAACGAGTAGTTTGGGTGCAAAATGTGTAGCTTTATTCATTAAACCATCAAATAATGTTCACTGAAAATGAGTAGTAATCAAGAATTAAAGAGCATTATTTTCGGTTTTGAAGAGTAGTAGAGGTCCAAATTGAGTAGAAGACTACTCGAAAAGAGTAGAGTAAACAGGTCTGATAAACATAAATGGCAAACACATACATGTTTTATTTACAACATGACCTAAACATAAACAGCAAACATGGTTCATTTACATCATTATCTTTAAAAAATAAATTTAAAAAAATACTCCCCCACAGAAGAATACCTCATTATTGAAGTTAAAAACACATGCATGGATAAGAAGAAAACAAAACCATAGACGTACGTCTACAGCAAAACCGCAAATCAATATCACAGCACAGTAAGGGTCCTAGATCAGAAAACGGAAAAACACCTTAGCAAAGAGGAGGCAGAAGAAAAGGCATACACATGCATACCTTAAACAACTCATGCAGATCGTCACAGAGGTCCTGCACAAAGTTCATGTCACTCAGGAGTGGCAGGACCTGCTCACGGATTTCAGGAGAAAAGGGCACTTTGGCTTGGGGCAACCACGCCCAGTGGTAAGGATCTGAAACAAAGGCCTCAGTCAATTAACAACTTCCCTGCCTGGTCCACGTCTATTACCGGGTGGGTGATGTAATTGATGATGTCATAACTTTTGATGGCATAATCCTGGAATGCTAGTTTTTTGTTTTAGACAAGTCAGAAAAGATATATCTCTAGACCATTTTCTCAGATTGAGTCTAGCAGGTCTCTTGGGTATTAGGTATTAGGTACTTTATAGTCACAGAGGCGTCTCTGTGAAATTCGGGTTGCTCCCGAATTTCTCAATATTTCTCTGGCAGTTAAATGAAACACAAAAAATATAAAACCTCTAGAATTGTATGGTTCAGGACGGGAAGTTCAGTTTAACGTCGCGTATCGGCTTTCGCCATGTACGACGGGCTGAACAAACCAACCAGGGTATAAACAAAAATTTATGTTCCTGAATCACTGTCTTAGCCAAGAGGCTGAGAAGCGATCAGAATATGAACATAAAGGGTTCAGGACCTGAACACAATTTCTTTAATACTGCAAAGATATGGATGAAAAACAATGCAGGCGGTCGAACAATTGGGAGAAAAAAAAGAAGAAAGACAGGCTCAAGTCAGACAGAATCAGAAAAAAGAAGAAAGAGAGGGGGGTGGAAGTAATGGCTACACAGTGGGTTTATTTCTTGGAATTGTTGTCTTCAAATCTAGCCACTGACTGTTTTCTTGATTCAGAAAAGAAAATCTGAGTGCTTGAAACCACCATGATGATGTTATTTTTCGGGTTACCGATTTCAATGGGAAGATTTTAAACAACATAGGGATGAACACACCTTAGGTTTATGGCAACCTGGCCCAAAAGATAACATCTAAAATAACTTAGCACAAAATAAATAGCTGTGCCCAGTAGCAAGAATAACTTGTAACTGAATGCTGCAGTGAAAAGTCATCAAGTTCAGTCTAAATGATTTAAAACAATAAGTTTGTCATTGTTGTTGTGGCTAAAAGACTCCAGGGATCATCTGGTTTAAAATAAGTTTGTCGTTGTTGTGGCTAAAAGACTCCAGGGATCATCCAAACAGCCGAAGCACTTGAACACTATGGTACAAATGCATCAGCTAGGGATGAGAACATCAAGTGTGTGACCATTTTTCATTACCCCACCATGTGGACAGCCACACTCCGTCTTCAGGGGATTTGGGAAACCGATTATGTTATGCTAGGAGCTTGTCATGGCTAAAGACAATCCCCGCATAACTATGCATAGCATAACAACATTTTGATGTAACCTTGGTGTTCTAACCTATGTCATTTGGTCTGACACAGCCTTAACTCACTCGGGGCGAATGAGCCGGAGCTGGCTCATGGCTCGCACAACCGTTTAGGCTCCGGCTCATAAAAGTTTTCAAGAGATTTTGATTTCTGGCGTGTAACCAGCTTTCCGGTGCGAAGTTATAACCTATTTTCAGTTTGCTTTGATCTTGCCTCTCTTGAAATCAACCAATCATTGCAGACTTTACATTCAGCTTTGGTTGTAGAGGGGGTCAAAGATCGGAATGTGAAATTTTCCTTCTTTCTATGTGTTAGCTGTTTTCATCAATAGGAGACAAACGACGAAGGTAAGGAATCTGATATTTTACGATCGTTTAGTGCATGGTGTTGCTAATCTTTTCTGAAAATATTGATGCCTAACTCTTCATAACTTGGTTTGGGTGATTATTTTACGAACCTAGTCAAATGCCCAGTCCCCACAGAACAAGGGGAAATCATTTGGCCAGTCCCGAGTGAGTTAACCCCTTCACTGCCTACCCAGTGTCTACTATGGGGTGTGTGATATCATTGGTGAGGTCATATCTTATGATGTCATAGCCCTGGAATGATGGTTTTTGGCTTAGACAAGTCAGGAAAGACATATGTCTAGACCATTTTCACAGATTGAGTCTAACAGGTCTCTTTTAAATTTTATAATAAGAAAATCAATAATTTATTAGTTTTCCTTTAGCAGTGAAGGAGTTAAGCCAAGGGGAAAACAATAAGTTTGATCATCCTCGCGTAAATGACACCCAGATAAAATAATTAAAGACAGAAAAAAAAATTCATTGGATTTAACAACACATGCTTTCTTGCTAAATAAAAAAAAATTGGGGGTGGGTGGAGTTTGGATGATGGTCCACTCCCAATGCAGATTTAACGTATTATTTCAGTTTGATCAATTTCTGTTGACATTAAACTTCAACTACTTACAGGCTCTCCACTCATCAGGATGCTTGTAGGGAAAGGCCAATCCATTGTCGATGGCAGCCACAGCAATTTCTGGATTATTCACTATGCTCCAGTCCTGCGAACAGAAAACAGTTCAAATCAACCTTCCCAAACACTTTCACAGAAATCTGACCCCATAACAAAAGAAGTAGTTTTGCCTACCATTTCTACAGCTTGTCCTAAGTCACTTTCATCAAGCCCAAACATAATCAATCAGCTGAACCTCAACACAGGTACAAATAAATGTAAAACAATAATCACTACTGCATTGCCGGTTCAGTTCCGGAATGTCAAAAAATAAACACAATTTATCACTTTTACTCTAACAAAAATACAGTCAACAAACTGAAATCTAAAGATAAAGAATAAATCATCAACAAAGTATATAAAAATCCCTTGATATGAAAAAAACCCCTACCTTCTTGGAAAACTGGCTGGCTGAACAAGTGATATTAATGGAGTTAATGCACTCCAGGCAACCTCTCTGAGCCAAGGGTCAACAGTTGCTTATTCTCTCCCTTCTTTGACCACACCACTGATCAAAAACCATCACTAATAAAATAGCACTGTGAGATCCTTAAATTCAACAGATAGAGCAATCCAATGTTTCAGCATACATAGGTGCCATTCCACCCCGCACAGAAAGCATATCCCTGCATTATATTATCAAACAAATCCTATGAAGGTTTTTCCCCCTCAAATAAAACAGAGCACAGACTTACTTTCATGAAGTAGAGGTTAGTGACTTAGTCCCAGCCATTTAAAATAATGCCACCAGACAGCAAAAGAAGCAACAGCTGTCAAAAGAACTGGGCTGAAAGTTGTTGAAAGCGGGGCAAACCTTTCCAGCCACAGCAGAGAGGGCTTTTCAGAAAAGTCAGCATTGGGGACGACTTCAAAACAACAATCCCCAAGGCTGCATCACAGGGTGTGCGCAATGTCTCCTAGCTTGAGAGTCAGTGCTTTCTGAAAGGTTAGGTTGTAAAACGATTTATCATAGCAGATTGCCCAAGACACATCCTCACTCTGTCAGCTTCAGGACAATCAGCGTTGGTGATGATCCCTAAAGCAAAAGGCCAACAACCCCCAAGGCTGCATCACAGGGTGTGCGCAATGTCTCCTAATTTGAGAGTCGGTGCTTTCTGAAAGGCTAGGTTGTCCAAGACACATCCTCACTCTGTCAGCTTCAGGACAATCAGTGTTGGTGATGATCCCTAAAGCAAAAGGCCAACAACCCCTAAGGCTGTAGCATAAAAAAACCTACTGTGAAACCCCTCTTAGTTTGACAGTCATAGCCCATTATGTAAGACTAAGCTTAACTCTTTCACCCCGTACTAATTCCCAGTAGCTTTTCACCACAGACGTAGTAAAATCGGCAATTTTCATCTCTACTTTTGCTTACTTTGTTTGCATACCAAATGTGTGTTTGGTATTGTTGGACAGAACAAGTCCCTGGCTATACCTACATCAAATTTCTTTGACTATTTTTTCCCATTTTCACACAAAAAATACATGAATACAAACATACCCATCTTGTTTCGATAAGTGTTTTTTGCCTCTTTGCTACTATTGGCCGCGTTTTCGGTTAGTCTTTTCAAAAGCTGCTTGCGACACATTTAGACCAGTTTTGCTCAAGGGAAAGCACTCAGAAGACAGATAACTGATTGCTGAATATAGTTAAAGAAGTTTTTTTCCCTTAGACCATACTTAGACATGCACTGTTCATAGTCAAAGTCATCACACATATGTGCGTGCTGCGTACTGAACGGAGGAAGCTTCTACCACGCATATGTGCGTGCTACGTAGTGAAACAATTAAATTGATTTGTTTCATTGCTGTGGAAAATCCATTGGTCATCATCTCTTGGCCTTATCTTCAGGGTGATGGCAATCAGCGATAAAAGCTGTCAGTGGATGTACTCACCTCATCTTGACCAGTGTCCCCCCCAGGGGTGGACGGGGTGGTGGTGGGGGCAGGGTCATACTTTATCAACCAGTTGTCGTTACCTCGGTCTGCAGCAGAGACACAACAGGAAAGAGGCAATCATCAGAGATAACAAGCTGACAAAGAACAAGAAAAGTGCAAGAACTAGAACAGGAACACGGACAAAAACAAACAAACATTTACAAACAAACAAAAAGAAAGATGAAGACGAACAACAACAACAAAAGAACAAGAAGGGTTACTTCCAGTTCTATAGGGCACATTCTTGAATGGTGGAACATTCCTAAAATCCTCTTTAATACCGAATAATTACTGTATTTTCCGGGCTATAAGCCGCTACTTTTTTCTTTAACTTTGACCCCTGCGGCTAAAACAACGATTGCGGCTAATTTGTGAATATTTCCCCTTCCGTATTTTAGGCTGGTCGTCAACTCCAGTCTGTGCATGTGGACATCGTCAATCGCGGTAAAAACGAACCGTTTTCATGCCGAAACTGAAGAATGTAATCAGCGATAATCACGATCTGACCACTATTTTCACATGTGTCATCACTGAACAGTTTATGATCAAAGTTTGAACTGAAACAGTCGCGATCGTGTCGATTTTTACGAACTCTGCACATGTAAATGCGAAGACAACTTCCAAGTTGTTCAAAACTAGGTGATCGGTCTCATTCAATAAGTTGGAACTCAGTGAAATCAATGGTCTCACTTTACAAAAAAGAAGTTGAAAAGCAGCTCCTTTCCGTTATCAAACTGATAAATCGGCTTTAGTGTGTGCACTGAAACACTTGCTGAATGCAAACAACTCACAAAATCCGATAAATGAAAGCAGCTGGCGCATTAGCACTTGCCGTGATTTCGTATCTGTGGTGTCCGCAGCGCCATTTTGTCAGCCGAGTTGTATGCGCGGTAAAAGATTTGTGTGTGCAAACTGTGACTGGAAATGAACTGCCAGTGCGTTACTTTGTCATGTTTTGTGTTGTGTTGTGTCGTTGTGCAGAATCCAGTATTTAGTAGGTCCGTTATGGCGAAAATTAGGTCTGTACCGTTATGTATAGTTTGTGTGCGAGTGCAACACTGGCCGTCGAAGTCGCCGTGGCTTTCGATCATGAGTACATATGCTTGTCTTCTCAGGTTCGTTTTTATTTTTCAGTCCCTTGCGGCCTAGACACTGAATGCAGCTTTATCGTTGTTTTTTCTAGAATTTTAATAAAATTCAGGGGGTGAGGCTTAGACAACGGTGCGCTTTGTAGTCCGGAAAATACGGTAGACATCTTATCATTCAAAATACTTTCTTTTGACCATTAAAACACTTGTCAAACTTATGGTGTTTATCTAATCATAGATTTGGTTCCTTTTCTTGCATTTTTTAAATTTTCACATTTTCAAAGATCAGAGAAAAGCTCTCTGGGCTCACGAAATGACGGCAGATACCTGTATTGCGGATTATGTAATCCAGAATCACCAGTTTCTCAAAGAGATGTTGGAACTGTCTTGCAGTGGACTCTGGCAGTGGTTCACTGTCAAAGCGTCGTAACCAGAAGTCAGCATCTTTGTATCCGTTAACAAACGTCTGGAAGGATCCCACCTGAAAGCCAGCCAAATGCCATTTAAATCATAGTGTCAAAACCAGAAGTCAGCATTACTGTAGTAGAAAACACCCAGAAAGAACCCACCTGAATGCCAGCCAAATGTCACTAACTCAATTTACATTTCAGTGTCTTCCAACCACTGAACACCAGCCAAATGTCACTAACTCAATTTACATTTCAGTGTCTTCCAACCACTGAACACCAGCCAAATGTCACTAACTCAATTTACATTTCAGTGTCTTCCAACCACTGAACACCAGCCAAATGTCACTAACTCAATTTACATTTCAGTGTCTTCCAACCACTGAACACCAGCCAAATGTCACTAACTCAATTTACATTTCAGTGTCTTCCAACCACTGAACACCAGCCAAATGTCACTAACTCAATTTACATTTCAGTGTCTTCCAACCATCATTTAACTTAATATAATTATGGATAAAGGGGTCTACAACCAACAGTAACTGAATACATTTCAGAAGACAGGGTATGACTTGCAAGCGTTTGTGATCTTTGCCTACTATAATAGGTTTGCATGAATTTATATATTTCTCAAACTACTTTATTTTACTGTAATTTACTTGTTTTACATTCTCCCCCTCTTAAAAACTCTTTGTTTCAATGTGAATGTGTGTGCATGCAGTGTGCCTGTGTTAGTGTGTATGTAGTGTGCGCAACGTGTCCGTGTTAGTGTGTATGTAGTGTGCGCATCATGTCCATGTTAGTGTGTATGTGATGCTATTTCTCAAATTTGTTAAACTTTTTGAATGATGTGTGTGTGTGTGTGTGTGTGTGCGTGTGCGTGCATGCGTACGTGCATGTGTGTACATGCGTGTGTGCTTGCACATGCGTGTGTGCAAGAGTGTGTGTGTGTGTGAGAGAGAAAGAGAGAGTGAGTGTGTGTACACATGTGTGTGTGTGTGCGTGTACGTGTGCTTAGCATGCGTGTGTGCTTGCATGCATGTGTGCAAGAGTGTGTGTGTATGTGTGTGTGTGTTTTTGTGTGTGTGCATGCTTTTGTGTGTTTGCATGTGTGAGTGCATGCATGCGCAATTGAGTGTGTGTGAGAGTGTGCCTATGTGGAAAAGAACTATCTTTTTGTCTGTCTGACTGTCAGTTTGTGCCTGAGAATCAATCTCCATTTATTCTCCTCTGCTGTTTATCTCTTGATCAAAGAATAAAGCAATGAAATAATATTTTTAAAAATGCTGGCCAGACACTTAGACTTACTTTTGGCGGCAATCCTATCCTGTTGAAGTGTCGGCCCAGAGAAGGCACCCTCTGGTAAATGTTCTTCTTGGTCCTGGCTTTGGTCCGGTCTATTGCACTGTAGTTGAACGTCTGACTAGCTAGCCTAACCACCTGCAAAACCAAGGGTAATCGCCCCGGTAAGAACACAAAAATCAACCTATACACCTATGACGCAACCTGTCTGTTTGGGTCAACTACAATACTGTTAACTACATGCACAAGTAGGCATTTTGCTTGGATGCAGCTCAAACTCAAAGTCAGCACTTTGCCAGAGCTTTCCTCTAGCTCAGTATGCATGCTTGTGTACACAGACACGGATACAGACACACCAGACACGGATACACACACACACAGCAAGAACAAGAGAGAGAGAGAGAGAGAGAGAGAGAGAGAGAGAGAGAGAGGTAGACTTAGAGAGAGAGAGAGAGAGAGAGAGAGAGAGAGAGAGAGAGAGAGAGAGAGAGAGAGAGAGAGAGAGAGAGAGAGAGAGAGAGAGAGAGAGAGAGAGAGAGAGAGAGAGAGAGAGAGAGAGAGAGAAAGAGTGAGATGAGAGAGAGACATGACATACTACATACTGATATAAGACCATAAACAAGACAGACAAGAGTTGTACACAGACGCGGGTCCTCATCCAAGTAATAAAGCCTTCTGATAAGGTACTCCTGGTCTCACTAACTTAAATGACAACACCAAAAGACATGGTGAACATACCTTTGTCTTTGGCACAACCTTGAGTTGCAGTTTCTGGTCGACAAGGCTTGCTCCCGACTCTGACAGGTATCCCTGGTTGGGCACCAGGCAGGAGCGGCCAAAGCAGCAGGGGCAGCACAGTTTGTGCATCCACTTGGTCCACTTGGGGTTCAGCTGGCCGTACGGCTCCTCATCTTTGGGCTTGAACACACCTATCGTTTTCTGCAACACAAACAGTGGTCATGTTTTGGCTTCTTCTTCTTCTTCTTCTTTGATCGCTCAGACAGCTTCCTGTCAATTATGAGCGCAGATGCGTCATGCTGCCGTTATGCGCCTAGCTAAGAAATAGTTAGGCCCAGCAAGTCCGACTTCAGCTGGAATGCTTTGGCTTGAATAAGCTTTCTCTCTCTCTTTCTCTCTCCCCCCCCCCCTCTTTCTCTGTGTGTTTTTGTCACTCTATGCTTCTCTCTGTCTTGCTCCTCTCCTTCCTTTCCTTATTGGCTACTGCAAAGAACACTTTTTGAAAGAGTGAATGCCCTTAGTGGGTGAGGGAAGATGGTTCAGCACTGACCAAACAAGGGCATAACCCTATTTGAGGCCACTAAATGGCTGCCTTTCGCAAGAGTGAATGCCCTTGTCAGCACTGACCGACAAGGGCTTCACTCTCACTGTCAAGGGCGTTAATAACCCTAGTTGCAGAGGCCAATAGCAACCACTGTCACTTTTGACTATTATGTCGCTGTTAACATTTGGAGGATCTACGGGAATGTGCGAGACAACAAATTATCAAGAAGAAAGTGGACAGAAGAAAAATAAGAAAAATAGAAAGCTTGGCCCAGCCAGCCAGGTGCTCTGTCTCTCTCTCTATATATATATATTTCTGTATTTCTCTCTATCTGTTTTCTATGTCTCTTTTTCCAAGTACTTCCAAGGAAAAGACGATGAATAAGATAGCAAGCAATAACATCATGCTAGCATTAGCAGGTACGCCCCACTCACTTTGCTTTGCGGTTTTCAAACTTTGGCCACCAGTTTTGGAAAGTGTCACATCGCATGGCCATTCCAAAATGACTCACACAGCATAATAGTAATATTAAGGCCGTGTACACACATAAGTGGATATTCCATGCAGAAACCCGTGTGCAATCCATAAATAAGTGAAACAAATAAGAGAAAAGATTTGCGCACGTGTCCGAATTTCCCCTATAATATATGCGTAACATTTTATCCTTCTTTCTTCCACTTATTTAGGGTTTTCCGCACGGAACTTGCGTGTCTAATATGAACCCGGCCTAATAGCCACCACTTTCTGAGAATACTGCATGCAGCACATGGTGCCTTCAAAATGTCTCTCACAGTGATGCTGATCACGAACATGATTATAAGGATGTGCAGCCAACAGTTTTCTAACTATGGCCATAGGCTCCGAGTCACTCTCACTTTACTACTATTGGCTCCACATTGAAATTATCCCCCACTGCACTCCCCTGGTAAGGTAATGCTGATCCAGAATATAACAATGCATTGCGGTGATAGGGGTCTACAACCAACAGTTTTCTAACTATGACCATAGGCTCCGAGTCACTCGCACTTTACTACTATTGGCTCCACATTAAAAATATCCCCCACTGCACTCCCCTGGTAAGGTAATGCTGATCCAGAATATAACAATGCATTGCGGTGATAGGGGTCTACAACCAACAGTTTTCTAACTATGGCCATAGGCTCCGAGTCACTCTCACTTTACTACTATTGGCTCCACATTGAAAATATCCCCCACTGCACTCCCCTGGTAAGGTAATGCTGATCCAGAATATAACAATGCATTGCGGTGATAGGGGTCTACAACCAACAGTTTTCTAACTATGACCATAGGCTCCGAGTCACTCTCACTTTACTACTATTGGCTCCACATTGAAAATATCC
>JAGGCT020004091.1:83922-131422 GCA_017654935.2 Phymorhynchus buccinoides | reverse complement strand
AATCCGAATTCTTAAGAACTTTTATTAATTTAGTAGCTCTCCTCTGTACACGCTCAATTGAAACTGATTGTCGTTTAAGATATGGATTCCAAATTTGGTTCCCATACTCCAGATGTGGTCTAACCAAACTTTTATATAGATTAATGAACACATTATTATTTAGTCCTGTAAAAGTTCTCCTGATCAACCCTAACATTCTATTAGCTTTATTTACAGCTGTTGTAATATGTCTATCAAATTTCAATTTAGAATCAAATATAACTCCCAAGTCTTTTTCTTCTACACAAGTATCTAATACATGTTTATCTGTGCCGTGAGATATTTCATATTCTCTTAGTGGATTATTCAACCCTAAATGCATTATTTTACACTTATTTGCATTAAAATATAGTTTCCATTTTTTTGACCAGTCAATAAGTCTATTTATATCATTCTGTAACACATCTGATTTATCAGAAGAATTATAAATTTTAGTATCATCAGCGAACACTTTGCATACGCTTTGTACTTGATCTGGCAAGTCATTGATAAAAATAGTGAATAAAATTGGGCCTAAAATGCTTCCTTGTGGTATACCACTCAGTATGTCAGTATTTGATGATAATTTATTCCCAACCCGTACTTTCTGTTTTCTGCCTGTCAAAAAATTGTGTACCCATGATAAAATGTTGCCCGTTATGCCATATAATCTTAATTTCAACAAGAGTCTTTGGTGAGGGACGGAATCAAAGGCCTTTCGAAAATCTAAGTACACTATGTCGAAGGCTTCTTTATCTTCTATGAGTTTAGTAAAATCATCCATGACCTCAACTAGTTGTGTCATACAAGAACGTCCGCTTCTAAAACCATGCTGGCAATCTGAATATAATTTAAAATCTGTCATATGTTTCACTATAGAGTCCCTGACAAATTGCTCTAACAGTTTGCACACTATGCACGTCAAGCTGACTGGTCTATAATTTCCTGGGTCAGTTTTAGTTCCCTTTTTATATATAGCTGTTACTTCGGCTGTCTTCCATTGTGCTGGTAATAATCCTGATTCTAAGCTTTTATTAAATAGTATTGTCAGGGGCAGTGCTAATTCGTCACTCAGTTCTTTTACAATACGTGCTGGTACCTTGTCGGGACCCTGAGCTTTGTTAACATTTATCTCTTTTAGTTTGTTTTTGACAGCTTCTTCTGTAACTACTATATCTGTACAGTAAGCAGGTGGCTCATCATTTAGTTCTGGTAGTGAGTCAGTGTCTTCTTTGGTATTGAGGAGAATCAAAGAATTTCTTCCAAGACAAGTCAACTAGACCATTGAATATTTTATAGGCCTCAATGAGATCCCCCCTAATTCTTCTTCCTTTGAGAGAAAACAGGTTTAGGTATTTAAGTCTACTATAATAATCCACATTTTTACATCCCTTGACAAGTTTTGTTGCTCTGCGTTGCACTTTTTCAATTGCTGATGACTGGTATTTATATTTCGGGAACCATATGATGTTTCCATATTCTAAGTGGGGTCTTATTAATGCCTTGTATAATTTAATAAATATCTCCTGATCAATATTTACAAAGGTTCTTTTAATTAAACCAATCATCTTATTAGCAGTATTAATACAGTTCTAAATATGTTTGTCAAATTAGAAATCCTGATCGAAAGTTACCCCTAAGTCTTTTTCATTTTCACATTCTGTTACTGGACACACCACATTGTCATTCATCATAGTATAATCAACACTTGGATTTCTTTTACCCACATGCATAACCTTGCATTTACCTGTGTTAAAATAAAGATTCCATTTTTCTGTCCATTCTTGCATATTATTTAAGTTATTTTGTAGTAAGTTACTATTACATGATTTATTATAAACTTTGGTGTCATCAGCAAAAAATTTGCATGACGAATGTATACAATCGGGTAGGTCATTAATAAAAATGGTAAACAAAGTAGGACACAGGATACTCCCCTGGGGGATTCCACTAAGAACCTTTGCCTCGGCTGAATGCTTATTTCCAACTCAACTTTTTGAGTTCGTCCAGACAAAAAATCTTTAATCCATACATATAGATTTCCAACTATTCCATAAGATCTTAATTTCATCAAAAGTCTTTCATGTGGTACGTTATCAAAAGCTTTCCTAAAGTCTAAGTATATAATATCAACACAATCATTATTATCTAGTAATTCTGTTATTTCCTCCATAACTTCCAAAAGCTGTGATGTACATGATCTTTTACTTCTAAAACCATGCTGACAATCAACATACAGGTTATTATCGTTCATATGGTTAGTGATGGCATCTCTAATAAAAGACTCTAAGATTTTGCAAGTGATACTCGTTAAGCTAACAGGTCTATAATTGCCTGCATCAGACCTTGATCCCTTTTTAAAAATAGCTGTGACATTTGCTTGTTTCCACTCTTAAGGAATTTGACCTGATTCTAGTGATTTATTGAATAGTATGGTAAGAGGTAAAGATAATTCATTAGCCAATTCTTTTAATACTCTAGATGGTACCCCATCTGGACCTTGTGCCTTTGAAGCATCTAATTCTTTTAACTTTTTATGTACAGCCAAAGGAGTTACTCTAACCTCAGCAACAGATACCCCATCTGAGTTTACACCATTTGCTAAATTCGGTACAGTTGTTACATCCTCATTGGTAAATACACTGGCAAAAAAATTGTTAAGAATTTCAGCTTTGTCCTCATCAGCAACAACATATTCGCCATTTTCTTTTTTTAGTGCACTTACACCTGTATTAGTCTTACATCTTTCATTTACATATCTCCAAAATGCTTTAGGATTTGTCTTACTATTATCAGCAACATTCTGTTCGAAAGCTTTTCTTGATTTTTTAATCAACTTATTGCATTTATTTTTCATTTTTCTATATTTTCTATAAGCTGGCCCTTCCCTCTTCTTTTTCTGTTTATTTTTTACATGAGCTTGGCCTTCCTTGGTTTTTAAAAAATTTGAATATTGTTTTTGCTTTTTCTTAACAATTTTCAAGACCTTTTTGTTTATCCAGGATGGTTTTGATGATTTGTTTGTTGTGTAAGAAATTCTAGGTATGTGCATGTCCATGTTATTCTTTACCAGATCACTGATAACATTCCAAGTATCATCTACACTCACATTTTCCAGCACTGAGCAATCAAAGCTACCAATGTTCTCTCTCATTTTTACATAATTACCCTTGTTTAAATCAAACTTATAGTTTACTTCCTGTATTGATTTTACTCTAGGCACATAAAGATCGAACACTAGCACATCATGATCACTCTTACCAAATGGGACCAGGTGAGTAATGTCAGAAATAAGGTCATCCTCGTTAACAAATATTAGATCATCCATTGTTGGTCTTTGGCTTACTCTGTGTCTTGTCGTCTGTTTCACTTTCTGTGTTAAAAAAACATCTCTTGTACATTCCACAAATTCATGAGTTATATTGTTAACATTATTATAAACCTCACTCCAATTGGCATTTGGAAAATTAAAATCTCCAAGGATACAGACTTTATCAAACTTAGATAAAGAATCTAATTCTAACAAATCCAACAACCTCTTAGTATTATCCACAGATGAATTAGGGCTACGGTACACACATCCGATAAGTACAGACTCGCCATTCACACTTTTGAAAGTACACTACAGACATTCATTAAAGGGTGAGTTGTTTAACTCTTCACACTCTCTCACGTTTAATTTTTTATCAAAATATAAAAGTATACCTCTCCTAGGTTCTCTGTTTAGGAACATATCATAATTAGGAAGTTCATATTCTGAACGGCACATGGAATAGACTTGGTTTTTAGGAAGAATTTCTGTCAAACATATTATATTTGGCTTTACCTCCGATAATCTTACAAGTAATTCATCTTTTTTATTTAACAGGCTATCAACATTACTGTACATAACTTTGCAACAATCTTCAAAAGCACAAGAAGAATCAGAAAATGAGCTAGAACTACTTTCATGACAAACAGGCTTATTTACATTATGTACAGTGTGTGTCCCTTCCTTGGGTCAATGTTGGTCGGTCTTGTCAGCCCCTTTCTCGGCTGCAGCCTGAGCTGATTCACAAGAGGGCGTTTTGTCTTCAGTCCTGCTGGACTGCGGCGATTATGTGTTGACTGCCTTTGCCACGTAAGATTGGAGAACACGCACTCTCAGATTATTGTTGAGAACAATACGGCAAGCCCATAAACATGCTTCTTCTTATGTGGTGACGACGAACTTCTTAATTTACAGAAGTAAACGTACGCACTTTGGAATGTGGCCATTGGAGAAGAAAGACTAAAGAGAGAGAGAGAGAGAGAAAAAGAGAGAGAGAGAGAGAGAGAGAGGGGGGGGGGGTCCTTCAGATCTTAAATTCAGCATACAGTTTTACATTATGCTCCCAGTAACGTAAATCAACTGGAAAAGTTTGGTTTAAAAGTATCGTTTACAATAACATTTGAAACGACTCCCCCCGTGGGGATACTGGGGGTCTTTAGTACAAATAGTTCCCCCACCTTTTAGAAGTTCTGTGCTTGTAACTTCCTCTAATCTGTCACTCTCTTTGACTCTGCCTTTTCCCTTTGCTTACTGTCATCTGCTATCCTTCTATCTTACTGGTCCATTCTCCTGCCTTTTTTCTATAAATTCTTACAAAGATTTCTTCAGCCGAAGTCGAACATGCTGGTCCTAACTATTTCTTAGTTAGACGCATAACGGCAGCATGGCGCATCTACACTCATGTGACAGGAAAGTGTCTGAGCGAATGAGGAAGAAGAAGAAACAACTGTTTAATTAATGTAGTGGTTCACAAGATATAATAATAATAATAATAATGACAACTTATATAGCGCTTATTCTCCTTACGGGGCTCTAAGCGCTTCACAAAAAAGTTTAAAATCTGAGCAGAAACAACAACAAAACAACGCACTTATCATAAGGAACAACCCGAAACGAAATAACGATTACTACATTTACGTCACACACACACCCCCCCCCTTCACACTCCCCTAGAATCCAAACCATTACAAATAGCGTTTTCCATGCAAAAGGCATTTTCTCACATAGCGCATGTGCAGAGGGACAAATACCCCAAACACGGAGGCACACACACACACACACACACACACACACACACACACACACACACTATAGCGTGGATAGACACACAAAGAAACAAGAAGGCAAGCGTCTTATAAAAGTACTCCCAGTCCCAGTTCAGCAAAGATATTCTAAAAGGGTAAGATGGATTACTTAAGAGCTCGGCGAACCGGGCTGATAGAGTTATCGTTAATATCGACAGTACGCCATTCACAGTGACGGCTGTCAAAAAACTCAGACTAGAACTTGAACGGAGAATTCAACTGGCCTATCGACGTGCAAAATGTGTCCTGTTTAAAAGGGACATAACCAGTGTTTCTGTCCTCACTACTCATATAGGGAAAAGAGACCGGATGCTTATCCTCCCCTATACAGTCTTTGAGTTCAGTCTTTTCTTGCTCTCACTTTAGTACTGGCTCTTTTAAAGACTAACCTTAATTGAGAAGCTTGAAGTAAAATCCACCACCCCCACTTCCACCCTAAATTGATGCGGTCCTATCAATCTACCTCCGGATTTTCCTTTTGCTGCCTATACTAGTTTTTACTACTATACTGACCCAATAGTTCTCAACCTAAGTAAACACTCACCCACCCACCACGACCCCCCAACCCTCCCATCCCACCCCACCCATACTGACACATACAGAGGAATTTATAACCGCCTAATGGCCTACTGCATTGGCCCAGTCTAATTCCTGGAGGGGTGAAAGGTCATGTAGAGTGTATTATATCCCTTGTCAAGGGAGTTCATTCTTGACCATCAAGTCGTGTCTTTTGTGTTAGAAAATTCCTGTACCGGTATGGTAATACTGAGAAATTCAATATTTTACAACTGCAAGAAAAGTTATTAATCTGACACCTGTTCAATATTCCTACTTTCGTTTAAAATGTTATTAAATCCATCCATAATCTTGTAAATAATCAGTGGTTTTTTTAAATATTCACAATTTTTTTACAGGGATTGATATGGCTTGTCGTTATGTGAATCTGACATCGTGGTAAGCATCTGCAAGGTCTAAGGAATCATTGCACCAAGTTTCACTAATATCGGTTCAGTGGTTTAGACGCTATGAACTGGAACACATTTTGGTCACATACGGGGACACACACACACACACACACACACACACGGACAGGACAACACACAGCCCTCGTTCCCATCCCAATGTACTCCCATTATGTTAGAACTGGGAGTACAACAAAAGTTTAAACACAAAAGATCACAATGGGTCACAAAGGCCAAAAGAGCAGAGCTCTCGACCACAAATCTGCAGCACTGAAAACTTCCAACTAGTTATTGGATACCTAAACACAACCTCAATCACAGAAATGGTACATCATGAACCCTTCCCCAAACTTTCATCATGAGCAGTTCGGTAGTTTAATTTAACAATTCAATCAGTTTACTATAAAATGCTCATGTACTCCTCCAAATTTAATCATGAGCAGTTTGGTAGTTTAATTCAACAATTCAATCAAGTTTATTCTAAAATGCTCCTGTACTCAGAAATGTTAGGAGTACGTGTTAAAAAACCCAACAACAACAGAGTACAGAGTACCACACAAACAAATACAAGTGCAGAGTGACGTTGCAGTCTGTGTCAGTTGTTTTCTTTAACAGAGTACAGAGTAGAGTACAGTTCCATAAATTTACACTTTTCAGTGAAGAGGCAGGGCTGTTTTGCTGAAATAATGTGTGTTGTGTACTTGCCAGTGCAACAGGCAAACTAGAAGGTGTACACCACCAAGTGGCAAACAGGTCCTCCAACAAATAACTGTGGGCTGTGTCTCAGTCTTTCCACTCTCTATGCCCCTGTCGCTCTGTCTCTCACTCTCTCTCTCTCTTTCTCAGAGACAGAGAGACATATATATATATATATGAGAGAGAGAGACAGAGACACACACAGAGAAAGACACACACACAAAGAGAGATAAATATACAGACAGAGAGAGACAGAGACTGAAACGCACAGAGAGAGAAACAGAAACAGGCAGAGAGTGAGACACACACAGGGAGACAGAGAAATAGTCTGAAATGGAGGCAGAGATAGACAGAGAGAGAAAATCAGTGAGAGACAGAGAGAAAGCGACATGCATTCTTTTCATTGACTTCAGTTCTGCATTTAATACTATTGTTCCATCTCAACTTATTCAGAAGCTCATTAGTATGGATGTGAATATTGGGTTGTGTAAATGGATTGCAGATTTCCTCACCAACAGACCCCAAGTTGTCAGAGTTGGCAGTCACGTATAGGAAAAGGTCATTTTAAACACTGGTGCCCCCCAAGGATGTGTATTATCTCCCTTGCTATTTACCAATGACTTTCGCTCTGTAAACCCATCTGTTGCAGTTATTAAGTTTTCTGATGACACTACTATGGAGGGGCTCATTACTAATGGCGATGAGGCAGGGTACAGGGATTAAGTTGAAAAGATGGTTGACTGGTGTGCCACTAACAACCTTGAGCTCAATGTTTCCAAAACTAAAGAAATGATAGTTGATTTCAGGAAAAAGAAAACTCCTCTCCCAACGTTATCTGTTAACGGTCAGGTAGTTGAGCAAGTAGAATCATTTAAATTCCTAGGTGTGCACATTTCAAATACATTAAGCTGGGAAGTCAACATCACATCATCCTGCAAAAAAGCACAGCAGAGACTATATTTTCTAAGACAGCTCAAGAAATTTAGGATAAGTACAGCAGTCTTGACACAGTTCTATCTGTCATCGAAAGCATACACAGTTTTTCAATATCTGTCTGGTATGGATCAGCTTCAGTTAAACTGAGATAAAAGGAAACTCCATCAAGTCGTCAAGGCATCCTCAAAAATCATAGGTCACAAACTGCCATCCCTAGATAACATCTATAGTGTGCGCATAAGACGCAAAGCTAAATCCATCATATCTGATTGCACACACCCAGCCAACCATCTGTTTCAATCACTCCCTTCTGGTAAAAGGTTCTGCTCTTTTAAGTGCAAATCTAACCACCTGAAGAACAGCTTTTACCCCTCTACTGTCAGAGCCATCAATACTCACTGTAACTCAGTAGGCTCACCCCCCTAGGGGTATTTTTGTATCCTATTTTGCTTAGACTTGTGTTAATCGGTGTGCCTGCATGCTCACGGTCTTGTGTGTGAGTGTGTGTGAGTGCGTGTGTGAGGAGGTGGGATATGTGTTGGTATAAATGTGTATGCACGCGTATGTGTGTGTGTTGGTGTATGTGTAGGTGTGCGTCTGAGAGAAAGAAAGAATCTTCTGAGAGAGAGAGAGAGAGAGAGAGAGAGAGAGAGAGAGAGAGAGAGAGAGAGAGACTGATACACAATAATGTAATCTGTTTTTTTGTTTTGTTTTGTTTTTCTCTTATATTGGTTGTCCATTCGATGTGCATGCTTTCGTCGTTGTTGGATTGTGTCTTGTGCGAAACCAAAACGATTTCCTTTGTATTACAATGCATTGGCTGATTAAAGAATCTTGATCTTGATAATATTTTTTTTTTTATATACAATTTAAAAAATTATATATCACTAGCGCAATGCTGAGTACCGGTAACGCCGAGTACCGGTAACGCCAAGTACAGGTAACGCTGAGTACCGGCTTCGCCGGGTCCACGAAATATTATATTTTTACTTTTGTGGCTGAAAACCCAATTTTTATACCCCTACCACTTTCAAGGCCTACCGATTTCCCTGACCTTGACTGGTATGCAATCATCAGAATGGCCATAAGCCAAAGTACCTACATGCCAAGTTTGAAGTCTCTAAGACCAACGGTGTGGACGTTAAAGCCCCTTAAAGATTTTCAGTTTTCAAGGTCATACGCCAAGGTCAAGATCACGACGGTGATAATTTATTCGCGGATGCCTTCCTCTCATGGTGACACGCCACCACACAAAATTGGCAACGATTCGGTCAAGCGGATCGGGAGATATGCTTGGGACAGAAAAACACAATTGTTAGACCCCTACCACTTTCAAGGCGTACCGATCTCCCTGACCTTGACATTGACCTTCATCGGTATGCCATCAACAGAATGGCCATAAGCGAAAGTACATCCATGCCAAGTTTCAAGACTCTAGGATCTACGGTGTGGAAGTTATGGCCCCATAACGGTTTTCGGTTTTCAAGGTCATACGCCAAGGTCAAGGTTAGGACGGCAAAAAGTTTTGCGCGGATGCCTTCCTCTCATGGGGACACACCACCACACAAAATTTGAAGTGATTCGGTCAAGCGGTTCGGGAGATCCTTGGGACAGACAGAAAAGAACAAACAAACAAACAAACAAAGGAAACAAACCCGAACGAAAACATACTCCTTTGCCATTGTGACGAGGTAATGGGTTAAAAGGCTAAGTCTCTAGGGAAGACTTTAGATAATTTGCCTTTAGCCCACTTCTCTAGGGTATGGGAGATGAGCAACTTTCCCGGCCCCTTTTCATCTAATAAATTTATATTTGTGCCCGGGTTCTGGCTCGTCAGATGGTTGTAAGAAATACAAGTGGTTGAATTGCTCTAAATGGCAGACAGAGAGAAGTAGGGTTTTACATGAAATTACAAGACTCCCACTCTCATCAGTCTGACCAAAGGGTTCAGGATTATTTGACACTTGTATTTTAT
Source organism: Phymorhynchus buccinoides (assembly GCA_017654935.2). Classification (NCBI taxonomy): domain Eukaryota; kingdom Metazoa; phylum Mollusca; class Gastropoda; order Neogastropoda; family Raphitomidae; genus Phymorhynchus; species Phymorhynchus buccinoides. The sequence goes on along the minus strand of JAGGCT020004091.1, from coordinate 121,720 downwards.
TTACTCCCAAAATCTGCATAAGATTATGCAACAATAATAATAAAGCAGCTCAATGGCGCCAAAACAAAATATGGTTAAAAAACAATGAAATCCGAAAGGATTCACAAGCCTTTTGTCTTTCTATAAGGTTCGCCCCATGCCGGAAGGGTTACTAATTATGTTTATTGTCCGTAGGAAAGTTCAAATGATTGGCGCAGTCAGGTAGACTTAGCTGTTTGAAGTTCTGGGCTTGCTCGTCAGGTGAGAGTAGCTCCCAGTCGTTCCTATTATGGCTTCGCGGGATGGCACGGTTCAAGCGTGGTCTCCTCGCGGATTCTGGGTGCAGGTTGTCTTGGCGACGGACCCGTCTTGATGCTTGGTGGAGTCCGGGGTGATCGTCCGGCCCACGATGCCCTGCTGATAATCACAGGAGAAGGTGGATGTAGATCTCTATGGCTTAGAGACAAGGGGCTTCAGTCGGCAGGGAATTAGTGAATCCCAACCGGCTTGAAGGCTTCCCTTGTACAATAGCACTACATGTAGTTAATAAATAAACTGAATTTCAGTTAACAAACTGAGATCAGTAAAACATAAAAGGTGATCAATCCATCATCACTCTCCATCCAACACCTGGAAAGGAATGGTATCATAAAGTGCAAGATTGCGGCCCATAGGTTTCCTACTAAAAATAGACAAAAGGGTTAGTAGGCATAAACTCCGGTTTTGGTACCAAAAGTGTTCAAGTCAAAAACACACACACACAAATAATCAGTGCACATAAATAGAATAGAATGTTTACCACTTCTTTTCTATAGCATATCTATCTACTCCTTATTCATCATTGAACATAGGATCTAGATCAAAACTAGAGTCAAACACACAAGATCTCAATCACCTGCCATCAATAATACTTACTAGTGGGCTTATGATGACTGGTTGTGAGTGTTGCTCTAGCTACGTTTCAGCATCTTGTGTGACAACTTTTTCTCACTACTCCAATTATAGCCTTCACTTTCAAACAATGAAAGCCTGCTATTGGTGGATTACAGTCCACACGTCACAAGATTGCTGTTCTAAATGTACCGAGCAATCACGCGCCTATTACATCCTTATCACGTGCCGACATTCAAATCTTTCTCGTGCTCAGAAAGGAAGGGGTTGAAAGGGGCCGACTGTGGTGGTCACTTTCTTGTGATGTGACGGTAGAAAGGGGGGGGGGGGGGGGGGGGGGGGGGGGGGGGGGGTGAAGGGAGATAACCTCGGTAGATGGTACGTGCTGACCAGGGAGAAAGAGATAACGCCCTTCCGCGGCGTTCGTTTGAAGCAGCGGGGCAATTAACGTGGCGGCTGGACAGAGAAATGTAAAGGCGAGGGGGGGGAGGGGAGAAGGGGGGGGGGGGGGGGGGTGTAGATAAGAAATAAAGAAAGTGGGTCGCGCGGGACACTTACGTCACAGAGGCCCCCCGAAGAAAAGATTCTGGTACCGGAATCTTCCTGTGGAACGCCGACTCCACTTTCGACTTGGGCGACAGGGACAAATTAGTGGGGAGACTGGGTCGGCTGGAATGGTGGAACATCTGGTCGCAACACAGAGTTCAAAGGAGCAGGTGGGTTAGAGATCAGTGGAATGGATTCCGACTGAGGTTGGTGCGGCAATCCTGTGTTGAGTTGTCCCAAGGTTGATTGCAGAATAGCAAACACCTCTTGCCTGAGTTTCCCCTTTAGCCTGGATTCATCATTGCTGATGATGTGGTTTGGTAGGCCGATTCGGGCGAAAATGGCTTTGAGTGCCGCAGCTATCTGACTAGCATCAAGTGAGGAGATTGGGGCGGCATCGCACTGCATGGTACATATGTCGACCACGGTGACTATATACCGGAATTTCTTCTTCCGTTTAGGTAGAGGCCCGACCAAGTCGACTGCCACTCGCTGAAAGGGAGGGGTAGGTGACGGCTGTACGTGCGGCGGCCTGTCCCGATAGTACCTTCGGTGGGTGTTTGCGGGTACAGTGCTGCCTTTCACCTGAGGTACCTGTGGCGAGTGGTCTTGGGTCGTTAGGCGGACATTCCTTGGGAAGGATTTTCCAAGTTGTGGCGGACTTGGGGACTTGGGACAATCTGGATTGGCTCGCGCGGCAATTTGGTTTGCCGCGTTGAGAGGTTTCTTCCCTGCTGAGGGAGATTTGCTCTTTGGGAAGGAGGGAGGGAGTTGGTTTGTGGTTTGGGGAGAAGGGAATCCTGCTGACACAATAGCAGGTTGAGAGGGGTGCCCTAAAAACACATACTGTGATCCCAGTATGAGGTCATAGACAGGACTGTCCATGAGCACTGCCTTGATGGGTCCCTTAACATATCTGGTGTCGACATTGATTATGGCGACTGGCAAAGTGGATGGGGGGATTGCAGCATCAGGGCCTTGCAGAGAGATGAAGTCTCCCGTGTATGCTGACGCGGGGACTAGGGATCCGCAGACAATGGCGTCGCATGACAGTCCAGTGTCATAGAGACACTGAACAGGGATGTTGTTGACAGTCGCCTGTCCAACTACTGATGGTGTGCCTGGACACTGTACTGGGGAGGGGTTGGTGCAATTCTGCGAAGTCGAGACGACTTGCATAGTTGCAACATTCTGCCGCTTGTAAGCAAGTTTCCTGCAGTCATCCCGATTGTGGGTGCAGGTTGTCTTGGCGACGGACCCGTCTTGATGCTTGGTGGAGTCCGGGGTGATCGTCCGGCCCACGATGCCCTGCTGATAATCACAGGAGAAGGTGGATGTAGATCTCTATGGCTTAGAGACAAGGGGCTTCAGTCGGCAGGGAATTAGTGAATCCCAACCGGCTTGAAGGCTTCCCTTGTACAATAGCACTACATGTAGTTAATAAATAAACTGAATTTCAGTTAACAAACTGAGATCAGTAAAACATAAAAGGTGATCAATCCATCATCACTCTCCATCCAACACCTGGAAAGGAATGGTATCATAAAGTGCAAGATTGCGGCCCATAGGTTTCCTACTAAAAATAGACAAAAGGGTTAGTAGGCATAAACTCCGGTTCTGGTACCAAAAGTGTTCAAGTCAAAAACACACACACACAAATAATCAGTGCACATAAATAGAATAGAATGTTTACCACTTCTTTTCTATAGCATATCTATCTACTCCTTATTCATCATTGAACATAGGATCTAGATCAAAACTAGAGTCAAACACACAAGATCTCAATCACCTGCCATCAATAATACTTACTAGTGGGCTTATGATGACTGGTTGTGAGTGTTGCTCTAGCTACGTTTCAGCATCTTGTGTGACAACTTTTTCTCACCACTCCAATTATAGCCTTCACTTTCAAACAATGAAAGCCTGCTATTGGTGTATTACAGTCCACACGTCACAAGATTGCTGTTCTAAATGTACCGAACAATCACGCGCCTATTACATCCTTATCACGTGCCGACATTCAAATCTTTCTCGTGCTCAGAAAGGAAGGGGTTGAAAGGGGCCGACTGTGGTGGTCACTTTCTTGTGATGTGACGGTAGAAAAGGGGGGGGGGGGGATGAAGGGAGATAACCTCGGTAGATGGTACGTGCTGACCAGGGAGAAAGAGATAACGCCCTTCCGCGGCGTTCGTTTGAAGCAGCGGGGCAATTAACGTGGCGGCTGGACAGAGAAATGTAAAGGCGAGGGGGGGGAGGGGAGAAGGGGGGGGGGGGGTGTAGATAAGAAATAAAGAAAGTGGGTCGCGCGGGACACTTACGTCACAGCCATCATAGATCGGCAAAGGACAAAAAAGAAAAATGAACTGAAAGCCTACTTAGTTCAACCAGAGAGGTTCATCCCCCGTCCCCCCCTCCAGCTCCCCCCCCCCCCCTTCCAGCCCACCCCCCTGAAAGCCAAAGAGACAGAAAGACTCAAAGAGAGGCACCCGGGGCACACAGAGAAAGAATATGCAGAGAGACAGACAGAGACACAGAGAAAGACAAAAAGAGAGACAGACAGAGTATGAGGGGAAAAATAGCCAGAGTTCTATATTCCCAGCACAGAAAAAGAGACACACAAGACAGAAAGGGAGACAGAGAGAGAGAGAGAGAGAGACAGTGAGAGACTGAGAGGGAGGGAGACAGAGAGAAACGGAGAGAGAAACAGAGAGAGACAAAGACACAGAAAGAAAGAAAGAGAAAGCCAAAGAGAGACAGAAAGAGAGGCAGGGGCACACACAGAAAGAGATGCAGAGAGAGAGACAGAGAAAGAAAGACAAACAGAAAAAAGACAGAGAGAGAGAGAGAGAGAGGGAGAGACTGAGAGGGAGGGAGACAGAGAGAAACAGAGAGAGACAAAGACACAGAAAGAAAGAAATAAAGAAAGAGAGGCAGGGGCACACAGAGAAAGAGATGCACAGAGAGAGACAGAGAAACAGAGAGAGAAAGACAAACAGAAACAAGACATAGAGACAGAAAGAGTGTGAGGGGAAAATAGCCTAAGTTCTATTTTCCCTCATGAGGCAAAATAGCCTGAGTTATATTGGACTGGAAAGATAGATACAGAGAGAGAGAGAGAGAAAAACCTACAGACAAACAGAAAAAGAGAAAGACAGAGAGAGTGTGAGGGAAAATAGCCTGAGTTCTAACGTCTATGTTCGCTCATGAGGTAGAATAGCCTGAATGCCACATGAGGTTAAATAAACCACTGCCTTTACGAACAACAGGAAACCTTTTGAGTGAACTGGAAAGTTTGAGACCTTGTGTGTTCTACCCCGTGACTGTGTGTCACTGACCAGCTCAGTAACTTAGTGAGTAACTAGCCGGAATAGTAGGGATGTGATCATGGCAGTTTCATGACTAGCAAAGTTCGTCTGGTCTGATTTTTCCGATTTTTCTTTCGTGAATATCTCAAAAACTATTAATAATATGCTCACAATGCTTGACAGATGCTCGAAGAAGGTCCCTCTTTGCGCTTAGGCAGAGGCTTTAGGCCTCTCGGTAGCGTAGATGCAAAGTCTATCCGGTTCTTATTTGATACACAAAACAAAGAAGAGACTGGACGGCAATTAATTATTAGATGAAAAAGACGGATTCTGATACCTGCAGGATGTGTCCAGAAAGACAACACATTCGGCTCACATTCTGCAGGATTGTGGGGGCCTCCGGCCACTGAGGGAGGAGATATGGCCCAACGCCGGAGCCCCTCCAAGACAAGCTGCACGGGTCTGTGGACACCCTGCAGAGGACCGCCAATTTCATCTCAAGATCTGGACTCCAAGTGTGATCGGCGATCGACAAACAAACAAACAGCATTTTACTTTAGATTGGACTTGGAGTGACTAAGCCAGTTCGCACCGGATGAGCGGATTTGAGCATGATGCCGCATTAAAATAGTCTGGTGATGGTGGAATGAAGACTGCCCAAAATGAATGGAGTGGACAGGGCAAAAAGAGGGGGGGGGGGGGGAGGAGGGGGGAAGGGGGGAGACTGATGGGATATGTTTGCATTGTATCACTGCTGTCTAATTTAAATTGTATAAAATGTAAAATTAATACATGTATGTAACTTTGTGCTAATATACTTACACCTTCATGGCTTTTCACAAAATAACTGCCACTGGATCCTTGGTAAATTCTCACAGGAAACACGTTGTGTTCAATGGCGTCTTCTGCATGCCTTACTAATTCTTCAAAACGAGGGTCATCGGGGAACATATTCCAAAACCCAACATCATGCTCATGTTTTGATCCAAGAAGAGGAGAGCTTTCTTTGGCCCCTTCTCCTGAGGCTGAGCCACGGCCTGTCGATCCTGTTGGAGAGCGCGGTCCGTGGGTAGACCTGTTGTAGTCTTGATAACCATCTGTATGACTGATATTATTAGGATCGAACGTAAATGGATTATGATCACCAGTCCCCCCAGCATCTCCATTACCATCATCATCATCAAGAACACTTATGAGAGCCGTGTCGCTGTCTGTGTCGACCATCATTTTGTTCACTTTGGAAAGTTCAAAAGAATCATCAGTTAGGCCCTAATGACAACGGAAACTTATATACAAGTATCATAATAGACTCGTCAAGCTGTGTAGGCCTTGGTTGACTCTACACTGTCAAATAATAAAACATCGATCACGAGCACCTGCGTAATCTGCGTGGACAATCTACTTCCGGTTAAGAAGCTTTCTGGAGCAGACGACATTTTGCACCGGAAGCTCTTTTTGGGGTGTGTGCATGAAACCCGAAACTGGTGAAACCCACAGAGGTTGAAAACCCGAAACCTGGTAAAACCGACTTCAAAAATCTAGAAAGGTGATACAGCGCAAACCGACGGCAATTTCGCCATATGGTCTTTGGGGTAACTCTGAATTCAGGAATCCACTGGAATCCTACTGAAATCTAAAGCCAACCGAATCCTGAGGGAGGAACAACATGGATTTAGGAAAGGCAGATCATGCGGAAGCCAGCTCCTTGGGCTTGTGGATGAGCTCACTCACAGCATGGAGAGAGGAAAGCAGATGGACGTCTTGGTGATGGATTTCTCCAAGGCGTTCGACAAAGTGAGCCACTCCCTCCTGGTCCACAAGCTCAATCACGGGGCAGATCAACTCCTGGATCCATGACTTCCTCACAGACAGAAAACAGGCGGTGGTTGTGGACGGCGCCTCATCGGAGACAGTGCCAGTAGAGTCAGGTGTCCCCCAGGGATCAGTGTTGGGCCCGACCCTCTTCCTGCTCTACATCAACGACTTACCGGAACGCCTGTCCTCAGTCTCCAGACCGCTGTTCGCTGATGATACCCTCTGTCACAAAACTGTGGAATCGGGTCAGGGCCAGTCAATCCTTCAACATGATCTTGACACCATGGCAGAATGGGAGGGAAAATGGAGGATGAATTTTCACCCAGAGAAATGCCAATCCATGCATGTGGCAAGAAAAAAGAACGTGCAAGCCGGCAAATATCATCTTCATGGCCAGACGCTGCAAACTGTGGAGGAAGCTAAATACCTGGGTGTCACAATATCAAAAGATCTTTCCTGGGACACCCACATCACCAGCATAACAAACAAGGCCAACAAAACCCTCGGCTTTCTCCGCAGAAGCATGAAAGTAGGCTCTGTAGCTATTAAGGAAACAGCCTACAATAAGGCTCTTGTAAGACCTACCCTGGAGTACGCCGCACCTGTCTGGGATCCACACATGGCCAAGAACAACGGAAAAATTGAGAGGGTCCAACGCCGCGCAGCACGCTGGGTTGTCAATCGTCATCGTCAGACATCCAGCGTCGACAACATGATATCCCAGCTGCAGTGGCCCCCTCTCAAGGACAGACGGCGATCTGCAAGGCTGGCCACCTTCTTCAAGTTTCATCAGGGAGAGGTGCATGGCCATCAACACTCCTCATAGGCCTGTCCCCCATCCACCAATCCGACAGTCAAGACAAATGCATGCCGCAGCCTACCTACTACCATCATGCAAGACAAACTATCGGAAGTTTTCATTCTTTCCGAGGGCTGTGGCAGAATGGAACTGTCTTCCATCTGAGGCAACAACATCAGCCTCAGTGGATGAATTCAAAGCCCGGATCTAACCCCTCCTCCTCCTCCCTCCCCCCCCCCTCCCCCAGTCCCAAACCAAACCCCTCCTTCCCTGCTCCCCCCCCCCTCCCCAATCGCTCGCCCTGCCCCTCCCTTCCATTGTCCCCGTGTAGCTGACCATCTGGGCAGCCAGTCATATTTGGAATCAATATTTACGGAAGCCCCCTATTGTGATAGCATCAAAATCTTCAAAATGTTGAAGTGGGATGCTCAATTGAAAAAAAAAGAAGAAGAAGAATCTACACTGAGACAAAGAAAGAGGGAGAGAGAAGCCAGGCAGAAGAAGGCAGACAAAAAAGAGATAGAGAGAGAGAGAGAGAGAGAGAGAGAGAGAGAGAGAGAGAGAGAGAGAGAGAGAGAGAGAGAGATAGAGAGAGAGAGAGAGAGAGAGAGAGAGAGAGAGAGAGAGAGAGAGAGAGAGATAAGTACACAGACCATATAAGAAACAAAGGAAGGGACGGGGGAGGGATGCTACAAAAAATGTACAAAACAGTGTCCGTAGTCTGATGTGCCCAGCTTTGGTGGAGCTGCCGGACAGGCTAAAACGCTTTTCAGCTCCCAGCAAGTCCGTGGTCTAACAGACAAGGGGGAGGGGGCGGGGGTTGTGGATGGACTGTCGGCGCTACTGACTCTCCTTTGTCAAACTTTCCAAAGCCAGATAATAAATAATATCTGCTTTTTATGATTAGAAGTCCTTGTCTGAGTCTCTCTCTCTCTCTCTCTCTCTCTCTCTCTCTCTCTCTCTCTCTCTCTCTCCTCTCTCTCTCTCTCTCTCTCTCTCTCTCTCTCTCTCTCTCTCTCTCTCTCTCTCTCTTTAATTTCTTTCATTTTTCTTTTCTTTGACCTCTTCACACTATTTGTCCGAGTCACAATAATGGTCAATAATGACTTTGGTGAAATGCTGCAAGAAAAAAGTTGTAATCAATCGGGAACAAAATGAAGATGGCAAGTAAGTTATATGAAAGCACTCCTTAAAACTGAAAACCCATTGCGTCCCGGGGGTTCATCATAGTTCCCAACCGGGAGTCCGTGGTGAAAGGGTCGACTCTGACTCTCTCATCATGTGATGCTTCCAACGCAAAAGTAGCAAGTTGCCTTCGACGTCCTACTGGGTGGCAGCCGGTGGGAAGGGCGACACAGGATCTCCTCAGTCCCTCACCAGATGAGAGCTGAGGAACTTGCAGACCGACACGACGACATGCAGCGACTTGGATCATCTCTGCTGATTTGACTTCGTCAATGATCCGCCGGCACCCAGCAGTGGGCTTTGGCTGTGTATATTCCCCAGGGGGTGTGGGGAACGCTGCTCTTCAACCTCTGGGAGAGGGACTTTCGGCGCAGCGGCACTCACTGTTGGGATGAGGACCCCTCTTGAAGGACCACGCCCGCCTGCAGAGACGACCCGACTCTGCCTGCATGTCTCCTGGCAGCCTGCGATGACACCAGCTCCCGATACGGAGTAGGTCGCCCGGTGGCCGGCCTGAAGACAGCCTTTGGAGGGGAAGACTGCTCAACACAACACGTACCATCGACGCCAACGGCACTGACCAGACAAGCGGACTACAGCTTCACAGATGCTCGCATCTATATACGCCCTGAACTGTGACGATGCTGACTCCAGCATCATGATATCGGGCCACTGTCGGTCTGCAGGTATCTTCACGACTCGGATCCTGTTCGAAATGTTTCCACAGCCGACAGTGTATCCGCGAGTCCAGGGTATGCAACGTGTTCCAGGAATCATCCACGACGACGTCTGCTACGTCACGAACTCCTGTCTCATCATCACCGACTTTTCTTCATCGTCATCATCATCTCAACGGGAAGACTTCGTCTTCAAGAACATCGTCCATAAGGGTCCCCGACCAATTGGACGCTAATCACATCATCTCCGCGTCCCGGGCCCGATGTGTCCCACTCCTGGTTGATCCGGCTAAATGTGTCCCAGGCCCGATATCATGTCCCAGGAGTGGGACATATCGGACCTGGGACACAATGGGTCTGCATGGGACCCAATGACTGTACGTGGCCCATAATCAATTACGCTTTGATTGTTTTGCCACGGAACCGGGGAGGTTCTAGACCACTTTTGCCGGAAGAAAAGGCTCAAGGCCTGAGAAGAAATAATACAACAGAAGAGAGCACAGATAAGAGAACTAGGAAACTGTTGATTTGTTGGGACAGGGGAGGAGGGGGGGGTGGAGAGGGGATCAAAGGTGGGAGGGGAGGGGGGGGGGGGGGCTGTTGTTGCTTGTTAGTCTGACGACCCCAGAGTGGGGCCATCAGACAGCGGCTGCAGCAGGAGGTTACGATGTTCCAGTCAGGTGCTCCCAGACTGTAGTCGCGAAGCTCTCTGGAGTTCTGGCCTCAACAGCTGCTGAAGGTAGAATGTTCCACCCCCTGATGGTACGTGGGGAAAAGGAACTTTGTCTGTATTGTGTTCGACATTAGGGGACAAGGAATTGCAGTGTGTTTCCTCTGCGCTGCCGCTCTGGTTGGGAGACAAGTCGATCTGTTCTTATTGACGCTCACCATGTCATTTTGTATTCAGTTATGCAACATGGCGATCGAGTCTTGTCACCTGGCGGCGTTGCTGCAGGGAGATCCAGTCAAACCTCTGGAGCATTGCTATGACGCTGGCTGTCCTACGGTACGTATTGATTAAGGACGAATCTTGCTGCTCTCCGTTGGATCAGCTCCACTCTGTCGATGTTTTTTTCTGAGTGGAGGGGTCCCACACTGAGCAGGCGTATTCAAGAATCAAGTGGACGCACTAAGGCAATGGAGTAGGTTTTTGCTCTCAGCTCAGGAAGCTATCAGTCTTGAGGTTGCGATGGAGAAAGCCGAGCGTCTGACTGGCTTTAGCTGTGATGGCACTCAGATTGACGTCCCAGCTGCCGTTTGCCTTGAGGGTATAACGCCCAGGTACTTTGCCAACTGCACAGTGTCCAGGGTGTGACCATGAAGTTATAGGGGAAATGTGAGGGCTTCTTGCTTCGCGTGACGGGCAAGGTTTGACATTTTGTAGGGTGAAACTGCATGTCCAATTTCTTCTCCCATTCCTCAAGGCGCTGGAGGTCTTGCTGTAAATGGGCATGGTCTTCCCCTGAGAAGATGAGTCGGTAGACTGCAGTGTCATCCGCAAACAGTCTTGTGTTGGATGAAAGCTTTTCTGGCAGGTCATTGATGTAAACCTGAAATAAGCAAGGGCCGAGTACTGATCCCTCCTGTGGTACCCCCGACTGGTATTCACGTAGCCTGATTGGGTGCCCTCAAGAACGACCTTCTGGCAGCAACCGGAGAGAAAGTCCACCAGGCATATTTGCATGGTAACTTTACAGGAGTGGTCAAACACTTGGAACTTGTATTTTAATGTCAAAAAAATGTAAGAGACTGCATTACAGGAAACGTAACCCAAAACATGGATGTTTTATGAAACTTAATAACAGTACTGATAAAATTGAAGAAAGTGGACAAAAAAAAGATTTGGGATATCTTTTGACACCACATTAAGTTTTGATGAACACACAATGTTATTAAAAAGGCAACTCAAATGTTAGACTAATAAAAAGGTCTTTTGATTATCTGAATCAGTTCTAGTAATTAAAGAAGTATTCGTGAAGTTGTATAATGTATTAGTCAGACCACATCTTGAATATGGTAATGTAGTATATGGTTTCCAGCTCTTAAAAATGAAAGTATTTCCTTGGAAAAGGTCCAAAGAAGAGCCACTAAATTAGTAAAAGCATGTAAAAACAAGAACGGCTTACGAAGAAAGACTTAACTTTCTGAAACTGCCTTCACTAAAGGGGAGAAGGGTGAGAGCTAGGTGATCTCATTCAAGTATATAGCATTTTAACCATTGATTTACAAGATTTTTTTGTGTTAAGTTCTGTAGTTCTGTAGATAAAACTAAGAATAGCTAGTGATGGTAAGTTTTTTTCAAAAGCGTTTTAAGACTAACATTCGAAAATTATCGTTTTCTAACAGAGTCGTTCAACTTTGGAATTGTTTACCATCTAACATTAAGTTTTACCAAGTACTAATATGTTTAAAAATCTTCTGGATAAAGAACCATTTATGAAAACATTTATCGAAGGAATTTGACGAATAAAAATATTGGCCATTCCTATTTCTTCAAGTTATTTGTAATATAGGAAAATGTGCAAACCACAAATACAAATCAAGATACCAGAAGAATGAAAGGGCATACAAGGGCCGCGAGGCCCATATATCAAGCCCTTATGTAATTATCACTACTAGTCATAAGTAGTACTGACTAGTAGTATTTTCCACGGTGGAAGACAAGTTTCCATGTGCGTTGTACAATGCCAATGGACATTAAAGAAACTTAACTTATGACTTATGACCCATCTGTTCACGTCACCTCCCATAGCATAGCATAGCATAGCATAAATGGCACTATAGGCTATTTTGTTTAGCCTTTTGCCCTCTAAATATGTTTTTGATTTTTATTTGGTTTGGCTTCATTCACTGATGACTACTAAGGCATCTGTGTTTTATTCCTTTAAATCTGTATATTAACTGAATACATTTTGTTTTGGAAAAACTTGTCTATGATATTTTTGAATGAATTTAATGACTTTGCATTAACTGCTTCATCGGGAAGGTTATTTTGCCATAGACTGATGTAGAGCTTATGAAGCAAAAGGCTTTGTTATAAATTATTATTATTTCAGTCTTGTGTGTGAAGACAATCAATGCGTTGATAATTTTGCCGAATAATCCGTTAATGATTTCTGTCAACAATGGATGCAGATGCCACCGAAAACATCCTCGGCGGAGGTTAGGCTAGTTTTTGGGTGCACAGATTTTACATTCCATCTTTTTTATGAACGGCGTCATGTGATTGAAAACGAGGCTGGCTAATAAAGTACGTGCAACAATGGCGGACGACATGGAAGAAGAAGCGATGGAGCAAATGATGGACGATGACATGGACGACTCTGATGACATGGATATGCGAGGTGGATCTGACATGATGCACCAAAAGCAACAAGAACAAATGGGAAACGAAAGAGAGGAAAACAATATGCACGGAGGTATGCATGGAAATGATATGCAAGACAACGGCCCCAACGGTGATCACGCACCGATGAGAGAAATGGGCATGCAAAACGAAATGAACAGAGGTGGGCCAAACGACATGAATGATATGGGGAAAATGGGTATGCCCCCTCCGAACGAGATGGGAGGCTTTCATCCACAAGACGGTCCTATGCGTGGGGGGTTCAACCGTTTCAATGGACCACGAGGACGGGGTGGCTTCATGGGGCCAAGAGGGCCACCTAGGTTTGTGGGGTATATATTACTCTCTCTCTCTCTCTCTCTCTCTCTCTCTCTCTCTCTCTCTCTCTCTCTCTCTCTCTCTCTCTCTCTCTCTCTCTCTCTCTCTCTCTCTCTCTCTCTCTCTCTCTCTCACAGTGTGTTTGTATACATGTGTGTGAATGGCTACGTCACTTTGTGTGTGTGTGTGCTTTCATATAGCATATACCCCAAGGATCAGTCCTGGGCCCAGCCTTGTTTCTTTTCTACATCAATGACATGCCTGGCAAACTGTCCTCCACATCTCGGTTCTTTGCAGATGATACCCTCTGCCACAGAAGTATCGCATCTCAGAAAGACCAAAAGGCGCTCCAGCAAGATCTTGACAACATGGCAGATTGGGAAAATAAATGGAAAATGGAAGTTCCACCCAGGAAAGTGTCAGACCCTGCACACGACCAGAAAAAAGAACTTACAACCTGGCTCCTACCATCTTCACGGCCAGAAGCTGCAGGCAGTAAAAGAGGCAAAATACCTTGGTCAGTTGGTGTCACTATCCAACAAGACCTGTCGTGGGATGGCCACATAAACAACACAGTAAACAAGACCAACAAAACACTTGGAAGTTGGATTCCTACAAAAAAATCTTAAAGTAGGCTCCATCGCTGTGAAAGAGACAGCCTACAAGGCCTTAGTACGACCCACACTTGAGTACGCAGCGCCTGTCTGGGACCCATACACTGCCAAGAATATCAGCAAGTTGGAGTGTCGTGCAGCCCGATAGGTCGTCAACCGCCACGTCAAACATCAAGTGTGGACAACATGTTGACGGATCTGCATTGGCCTCTGCTAAAGGACAGACGAAGAACGGCAAGGCTGGCCACCTTCTTCAAGTACCACCATGGAGAGGTGGTCATAAATACTCAGCATAGGCCAGTCCCTCACCCACCACCCAGACAGATGAGACAGTCGCACACGGCAGCGTACCTGCTTCCTGCTACTAAGACCAACTACAGGAAGTTCTCTTTCTTCCCAAGAGCTGTGTGCGAATGGAACAGTCTTCCACCTGAGGCAATTTCATCAGCCTCGATGGAGGTCTTCAAAACCCAGATCTGAACCCCCCCTTCCCCTTCCGACACCCCTGGACCTCTCTCTACACCCTCTTCCCCACCTACCCCCCCACCTCCCTTGAGCTGATCATCTGGGCAGCTGCTCCTTTCCCACAGTACTTGTGTTTTTAGATGATACTGGAAACCCCTGTTTGTATACATCATAGTCATCAACAAGCTGACGGAGGATGTTAAAGCGAAGAAGAAGAGCATCCTCCTTCAACTAAGTGAAGATCATGATGTTTCAACAGGTGGTGGTGGTGGGGGGCATGCAAGCTGTCAAGATAAAATGACTATCAAGATGATCAACACTAAAGCTTAAAGGGGGCGTGGGGAAGACAGGGAAAGAAGGGTCAGGGTATGGGAGGGACAGGGGAAGAGGGGTGGGGGGAGGTTCAAATCCGGGTCTTTAATAACTCCAGAGGCTGATGTTTATTGCCTCAGGTGGAAGACAGTTCTCTCATCTCTGTGTGTGTTGTATTTATTACAGTCACATAACACACAGTGACGCATAAAAAGTGATAACGCTGATTACAGAACCTTTGCATTTGCTCATGGTGTGATACATTGTAGTTGCTTACAATAGTAAAAAAAATGTAATAGGACAAACTGTCCTGTGACAAGAGAAATCAATAGGACAATGTCCTGGCTCTTGAAGAAATCAGTAGGAAGACAAAGCGTGTCAGTGTTGAAAATGTAATCAGACAAAACAAATTATTTGTCCTGACAGGGGAGAACACTTATAATAGAACATTTTCAATCTTAATAAGTCAATGGCCTATGAGTTGACCGGGGCCTTGGGACATCATTGTAATTCTTCTCTTTAGGGCCCACAGTAATCATTCAGGTGTCTTTGAAAGAAAAAAAAAGACTGAAATAAGTGTGAGTCACTCCATTCCTTTTCATTTTGAATAGTTAATAGGGATGTGCCTGCATGGACATGTTTAAAGACAGATGTTATAAATTTTAAATTGCCCAGTCAGCTTGAACCCGTTCAGTGGGAAGTTGACGCAGTGTCAAGGCTGGAGAAAGGAAAGTTAGGGTATGGGAGGGAGAGAGGGATCATAAGTCCATAACTAATTAATACTCAGAATTTAGTTTAACTTTAAAATACTAGTTACTGATTATGCTAAATTTATTGGTGCTGGACTGTCCTACAAAGATGTAGCCTAAAGGTCAAAGTTTCGTAAACCCAAAGTATTCTACTGCTACTGTTACAGGGGCCCCCCATTCAGGGGACCAGGACCACCGGGCCGATTCCGAGGCCCTCCTGGACCTATGGGAATGAGAGGACCACCTCCTCATGGGATGCGTGGGCCTCCAGGACCACATGGACCCCGTGGACCTGTACGTGGGCCCAGGGGCCCACACATGTACGGCAGGCCTCCCTTTGATCCTAACTTTGGGCCTCCCCAGGGAATGGGACCAGGTCCGGGAGGCCCAGGTGGACCTGGAGGACCTGGCGGTCCAGGTGCTGGCGGACCAGGACCAGGTGCCAGAGGCCCAGGTCCGTCTGGGCCAGGAATGGGCCCCATGAATGGGCCTGGCCCTGGCCAAGGCCCAAACAACATGCCCATGAATGGCCCAGGGGGTATGCCTCCCCCAGGTCACCCTGGAATGCCACCACCTGGGATGCCACCACCTGGTATGGTAAGTAGTTTGAATTAATTATTATCTATGGGGTTTGTGTGTATGTGTGTGCTTGTCTATTTTTCATTATGTAAAATCTCAAGCGTGTATTGACAATAAGACAGAAGAGAGAAACAGAGAGTAGCACTCGAGTGGCAGTGAGAGAAACAAGAGATACTAAAGACTTTATTTGACCCAATCAGTCATCGGTAATATATAATTAGATTGTATCAATTTTCTTCCAGCGACCACCAATGATGCCCCCACCTGGGTTTCCCCCACCAAGCTTCAACATGCCCCCGCCAGGCTTCCCTCCGAACTCTGGGGCAGGTGGTATGGGACCTCCCCATGGCATGGGCATGGTGGGGCAACACCCGCAGCAGCAGCAGCAGCAAGGGCCTCCAAACAACGCTAACCAAGAAATTTGGGTGGAAACAAAAGCTGGTGACGGAAAGGTAATTTCGGCATTGGTTTGATTTCTGGAACTTCTCTCTTTTTTACAGAGCTCTGCAGAATTATAAGTTAGTTTTGTTGTTGTGTCATGTGGGAAGAGTGGGGATTGGTTTCAGTGAAATCATTTACAGGTTATGATTAAACTGGTTTTTGAGTGTGTTATTTTCTTTCTTGTAAATTGTAATGTAAATTGTTTTTCTAAATGAAAACTGATTTTGTTTAGTTTTTATCTATCGCATTTGTTTTCATTTTAATGATTTTTAAGAATAAATTTTTGTCTCGTTTTTGTTTTTTTTTCATTTATTTTCACTTGGAATTTTGTGGTAAGCTTTGGTATTCTTTGGAAATATAGGCCCAGGTTATTGTTTGTGAATGTACATGTGTCTAATTTAGTGTCTAAAGCCGGGGTGCAAGGAGATTTATTATCTTGTCCGTAAAGTTTCAGGAAAATAAGCATTGAACTCTCTTTAATGTATAGCAAATGATTGGTACGTCATCGGTGGAAGTTGATACTTGACTAATTAATTTATTTCTTGTCATGCTTTCTTTTTCTTTTTTCTAAGAGTGTGTGTGTGTGTGTGCGTTGTTGATGTGAACAGGTGTACTACTATCACTCGCGCACACGTGAAGCGGTGTGGACTAAGCCTGAAAACGTGAAGATAATCACCCAGGAGGAGGTGGAAGCCATGGCTGCCCAGAACCAGCAGCCTGGAGGGCCAGCCTCCTCAGCAAACACTCCCTCTTCAGCCGCCCAGGCAGCTGTAGCGCAAGGTAACCAACCGCTTGCTGCTAATTACTAACAAAATAAGTTAGTTTTTCATTTTCTTTTCTTGCTGTATTGGCTGCCGTTTGCTCATCCAGGTGACCAGAGATTTTCCATAATATTGTGCCTTGGAGTAATGTTGAGAAGAAGGAAGTTGTGTTCATTCTTTTCTAAGTTTATTTTGTTTTTTGGGTATTTTCTTTATGATGAGATACGGAACACATGTTGCTTTCAGGTATTTTTGCTGAAATAATGTTTTAATTGGACTGAGAACATTTTGTGTTTGTTTCTGCATGCTTGTATTACTAATATAGCTGATTTTCATAATCATGATAAGTTTTCTTCACAAAATTGGTGATCTGATGTTGAGAGTTAGTATTGCGATTAAGCTCAGCTTTATAATTTTTTCTCAAAGTATTTGAGGGATGAAGAGGGATTTTGTTGTTGTTGCAAAGATCAATTTGAGAAACGGCAGACTCAAGACTTTTGGTGTTGGGTCATTCTCTTGTAAGACGTGGCAAAAAGATAAAGCAACTTAAGGTACTCATAAACAATGTTTCTTTATGCTTGGAGCTGCACCTTTAGCTTTTTGAAACTTTGATGATAACGTAGACACATGAACTAAAAAAGGATAAGGTGTATCTGAAGATAAAGAAAGAAGAGAGTAATGTAGATTTTATGTTGTAGGTAATCTGAAGGGCTCACTTGCTTGCTCACTGTCTGAGACAGGCTGTTATGTGTTAACACTCCATTGAAACATTACAGGCCAGGCTGCCTCTCAGCAGGGCGCTCCTCAGGATCAGCAGAATGCTGCTCAGCAAGGTATTGTCCTTTCGTTTCTCTCACATCTTCCAAAACCATATTATTATGCAAGGTCAGACATAGAACAATATTACTAATGATTTAAAATTAGATGCTACACTGGGTTATGTAGTAGTGCAGATAACTATATCTCTGCCAGAAGTCTTGATATGAAATCTTTGAAATGTAACCGCATATAAAATTTTTTTGTAGAGACCATGACGTGATCGCGTTTTCATTGTCATAAATTTTTCTATTATATAATATTGATAATAAATAATGATGATGATGCAAATTTCTTTGTTGATTATTCTCCGCAAGGCCTCTAAGCGCTTTACAAAACATGTTTACATTGATTAAGAAGAAATTATATTAAGCTAGAAAACAAGCAACCAGAGAGCCATCACAAAGTGACCTTGTACTCTCACACCAGCAAGAATTTTTAAATGCGCACCCATGTGCAGGCGTTTGCACATGCAGACAGACACATGAATGCACACATACACACATGCATGCACACACACACACACACACACACAGACAAAGACAGACCTGGAAGCATGCATCCACGTGCAAAGGCAAGCCCATTCCTTGCATAAACATAATGGGAAAATTCAAAGAGACATTAAGGAGTCAGGGGCAGGGTACAGCAGGAAAGATTGAAGAGGTTGGGTTTTGTGGAGGATTTGAATGAAGTGACTGAGGAAGAATGCCTGATATTGAAAGGTAGATTTTTCTACAAAGTTGGGCCTTGGTCAGAGATATTCATATTTGTTGATGAGTTTGATCTAAGACAACATAGATTCAGCTATGACATCTGAAACAACTTTGCAAAGGATATGAAAGTATGGCTTTAAAAAAAAATCCTAATCTCTTTGGAGATCGAAAACAAATCTGTAAGCAGCTGGAAAACAAGCCCTACAATAACAATAAAGAAGAGCAATCTCTTTGAAACACTGACCACCAGTGTTTTTGTTTGTTCAGGAATGCCCCCTCAACAAGGAATGCACCCTCAACAAAACATGCCCCCTCATCAAGGCATGCCCCCACAGCAAGGCATGCCCCCTCAACGAGGGATGGGCCCACAAGGCATGCCCCCTCAACAGGGCATGCCCCCCATGGGCATGTCAGGTCATCAGGGCATGCCTCAAGGGATGCCTCAGCCAGGGATGCCTCAGGGATTCCCCATGGGGTTCCCTCAGGGATTCAACCCTCAAATGATGCAACAGATGCAACAACAACAGCAGCAGCAGCAGCAGCAACAGGCAGGGATGATGGGTCAGGGACAGGCAGGAGGAACACCACCTGCAGCAGCAGGAGGAGCTCCAAACACAGCGACTGCACCATCAGAAACGACTGTGTCTGACTCGGCCATCCTGCAGAAGCCACCTTCCTCACAGGTACGTCACTGTAAGGCTAGAACTTCTGAGTTATGTGTGGGGGTAGCATTTCATTGTCGCAGTAACTGCCAAGAACCATAAGCATGCTTGCAGTAGTAAGTCACATATTTCATGCAACGCTGTTAAAGAATTAGTAACCAATTTGTGGGGGTGGGGGGATGTGCTGAAAGTTATGAGGAAAGGGTCATGATTTTTTTTCCTTTTTCGAGGGAAAGTAGAGGAGGGGGTGTATTTGGTTATTTACAAGATATTTTTTAAAACATTAAACTTATAGTTAGAATGTTAATGAATGAATGGCGTTGTTTTGCAGCTTCCTCCCAAACCACCGGAGGTTTCAGAGTGGTCAGAACACAAAAACACTGACGGTCGTAGCTACTACTACAATTCCCGCACTATGGAGTCGACCTGGGAAAAACCACAGGTCCTCACAGACTGGGAAGGTAAATGTTGCAACTTTTTTAAGACTAGTTGCTTAAAAAGTTAAGAAATATATTATAAAAGTAATGAACCTCAATCTTCTGTGGAAAAAAAGGGAAAATAACCTTTAAAAAATGTAAAGCTGAAAAGAAACCTGGTGAGAGTCAATCTGGCAAAGTAGTCTGGAGAGATATCACTCTTGGCTGTTTTAAAGCAAAAATCTGCTTTTTACCGTATTTTTCGGACTATAAGGCGATATTTTTTTCTCCAATTTCGACCTATGCGCCTAATAAACGAGGGCGCCCTATAAGTGAACAAAATCGTGAGAAGAGAGGCAACGATTGCCGTACTCGGTACAGTCTACTGTGAGTCACAACTTCGAAAGTGGTAGCGAGTCGCCGATATGACGAATACTCACGTTAAAATGCTTCGAAATCCCTGTTATCGTCCGAGATACCGTCCAACAGATGCCACTACCCTTCATTGGATGCAAAAAGCATCGTTGTAGAGCTTAAAATGCCATAATTCTACCAGTTTTCGTGAAGAATTGGCCAAACACAACAACCGGAAGTCGCAAAAACGGAAGTTTAGATTATTTGAGAAGGGAGCCAACTCTCGTTTATGACAATAAAATGGCGGTCGGTAATCGTTTACAGGACGTGTACGGGCTTCAAACTTCGACTTTCTGTTGCGAGGTGTGTATCGCCTTATAAACGAGGGCGCCTTTTACTTGGATTTTGTCAGATTTTTCTTGAAAATTGCCCTATTCGCCTTATACACAGCAGCGCCTAATGAGCCGAAAAGTACGGTAGTCATTTACATCACTGACTTTATTTTTCTCGTAGGACTAGGAGCCGCAGGCCTGGCAGGCAAGAGGTAAAAAACCATGAAGCAGTGATTCTATTTACACCTGTGCCAGAGTTAATCACTGTATCAGGAGTGATTAGGTATTAGACCTATGCTAGGAGACAATCAACAATGATTCTATATAGACCTCTGTAAGGAGACAATAACACTGCTACAGGTGATTCCATGAGGTTATCAAGTCAAATGTTAAGCGCAGTGTCCAGTTGGTTTATGTAGTCTTGTATCCATTAAGGTGTAAAAAAGTACAGGACTCTTCATTTCCAAATTTTAATGCATGCATTCTTACATGATGATGACACCACATTTTTTTGGTACAAAGTTAACGTTTAGCACACTGCATTTTTTTTGACGTTCCTTACTCTGTCACTGCATTCTTTTTGAGGCGGCAAAAAACGCCTACATCCACTTGATTAAAAATGCTCTACTTTTCTCTGTGTGCTGTGTGCAGACTTGATTATTGGAATACTAATAAAGAGATGATTGAGGAAAGTTTTGATACAATGCATTTTGTTGTCCGTGTATGTTTTGTTGGGGAAAAAAAAGAGAAGCAAAATCAACAAAGCGAAAGTGTTGACTTACTGTTTCGGCACGGTCGGAATGAGTGCCGTCTGCTTCAAAGTTCGCCCACTGACTAATTAACTCATGTTGAAGATCACTTTTAACGAAATAACTCCCGGAAATATTAAGAATATTATGAAAGGCAAAATTTTCTTTGAATTCAACCTAGTAGTCAAAATCGGTACCAAATCGCAATCACGGCTCAAATCGATATCAGATGGTCTTCATTGAGTCACACTGACATATCGGCTACCCACCCACCCACCCCCTTTCTACTGCACTACGATCTTCTATCACCCTTTCACTGTCGATATCCCACCTAACAAAGCCTAAAAATTCATTATTTAAACTAACATCGACAATAATTTCCAGTAAGAAACCTTCGCCAACATGAAAATCCACCATATTTGATAGGGAACTTTACTTTCTGACCAAGTGAAACTTTGAAAAATTCAATACAACTACTAAAAAAAGGAAATGGCAGCTTGCCGGAAGTGAAAGAAGTAGTTGAGCCTCGTTCTGAAGCGAAAGTAAGGTTGTTTCCATTTCTAGTTTCAGAAATAAGGTTCGCGAAGCATTGATTTTGAGTACCCCACTGTGGGTGCATGAATGCGCCTGCAGCTACAGGGGAGACTATCGGCTCGGCGACTGAAGGGGTAAAGTTGTTTAGTTCAGCACACTAACACACAAACGCACAATCTATTATAATCATACTGTACCAACACTCAAAACAATAACAATAGCATATCATACCAATTGGCTGGAAAAACCTTAAGCGTGAACGCTTAGTTACCAAATAACAAAGAGCAAGTCACTCCAGTGACCGTGGGGTTATCCCCCCTTTCCCACTTCCGGTCACGCATATCCACTTCCGTCCCCAACTCATTCTCTATTTACCATGCTTCAAGGCTGTTGATGATAAACCTTTCTCCCATTCTTTTTCCTTTTCAAGTGTTCTTGGTGGGTTTGTTCTAGTTCTGTAGTTACCTTGTTACTAGCCTTCTCTTAGTGGCTAGCACACGTTTTCTTTTTATTCTTCATTACTTAGTTTTGAAGTTTAGAAAATTAATTATAGTGTTTGGCCTAGCCGGTTTTCACACTGGTTAGTCATCCATTTTTTGGGTTTATTCTTGCCACTGCGGTTTTTCAAGTTTTAACTCTGCAGTCTTTTTATACATGTAGTTAACTTTGTTTAGCTACTCAGTTTATTTGATAATTTTCTTAGTGTTTGTTGAAAACTTTGTGAAAGATTTTTCATTTAGTTTTCCTTCGTCGTCATGAACGATAATTTAGGGGACCCTCCGTAGGGGGTCCCGCGGGTTTCTTCTTCGTAGACTTCGAAGTTTGTTCTTCTTGTCCTTTACACTCGGGCGTTCCGTTTTGCCCAAGTCTTTTTCTTCAGGTTCGCCCAATTTTTTCGGTTTAAAATCGGCGATTTCTGACTCTAATTTTTTTTTTTTTTTCACACAATACATCCTTCGGACGTTTTTTCGTCTAAACTGTTCTAGGATCTTCGTTATCTTCTCCTATAACAGAGCCTATGGCCTCTGTGTATACTCAGGCGAAGTTGGAACAAAATTCATCCGCACAATTTTCCGGAAAATTCGTTGCAATTATCCGTCACCCGCAGAATAACGGACTCATTGTTTTTGTACCTGCAATTACTTCCGTTCCTCCCCGGTTGGGGAGGTTTCTGTTATCTGTCCTTCTTCACAGATCTCCAGGTCCCCTCCGTCTGAGCTGCTACGGATGAGGACGTTTGTAGACGGTCTGTCTACCGTTCCGACCAGGAGGTCGATGCCGGCCAGGAGGTCGAAGGCACCACGGACGGTGGTGCAAGTAGACGGTCGGTCTGCTCGGTCACAAGGGCGAAGCATCCTCTCTCGCGTAGTTCGGAGAGGTGTCATAGCCTAGGCAAGGGCGACAACCCCCACGGCGGGTTGTCGGCTGGCTTTGGCTCTACAGGTCGACACCCGGACCGGGTTGTCAGACCACGCCATGTTAGCCCAGCCAGCTCAAGGCCTTTAGAGAGGGTCGGTCGACGGGATGGCTCTACTCCCGACCCTCTCTATGACCGCCGGGGGAGATATTCATCCGTGGATATTCTCCCTTCGGATTATCAGCGTCCGCTGGCAGTGACCCATCTGTACGGCCACACCCGGAGCGGGGTGTCCGCCACGTCACTTAAGCCCAGCCCGCTCTTCGCCCGGCAATCCGTAAGCCCGGAGGCCCTGACGCACCTCTACACCCCCCGAGATAAGGGGTGCCGGTGTGGGCTCGCTCCCCCCACCGCACGGGTACGCAGTACCCGGCGGTTGGGCCGGACAGGTTTTCCCGATGACCGTACGGACGGTACGGCACCGGTCGAAACGGATTACGGCTACAGGCTATGTCCAGCCCGGCTGGTCTGGTCTACGCTGTCCGGTGAAGGCGCGAGTTCTGTTCGTTCTCGCCCTTCCCTCCGGAGGGAACGCTCCCCGGTTCGATCTCCACGTGTATTCTACCGTGGCTGACGTTCTTGAGCGACGCCTCACGTTCCCCCGGTCCAGAAGTGCCCGGCGGTTGGGCGGATGGATCTTCCCGGTGACCGCATGGACGGTACGGCGCTGGTCGTAGCGGGTTACAGCTACAGGCTATGCCGAGGCCGGCTGGTCTGGTCTACGCTGTCCAGTGAAGGCGCGAGTTCTGTTCGATTTCGCCCTTCCCTCCGGAGGGAACGCTCCCCGATTCGATCTCCATGCGTATTCTACCCTGGCTGACGTTCTTGGGCGGCGCCTCACGTTCCCCCGGTCCCTGCGTTTGCCGGTACCCGGTCTCACATCTCCATGTGGGGTACTTCTACCCGGTACTTTACCGGTATGTGCACAGCGAGGCTCCCTCTGAGAGAGAGGAGTACTCACAGACGGCCTACCCAGTTGCGGGGTCCCCCCCCCCCACGGATTAAGGCCCCTCGACCTCGCTCTGTCTAGTCGCAGGCTGTAGGGTCGCCCAGATGTAGTTCTCCGCTCTCTGCCCTTGGGCACTGTCGGACCTTCCTCAACGCCCTGCTTCGTTGTCGTAATCGGACCTACAGAAGCTTTCCAAGCCACGGTGTTTTGACGTCGTGACTAAGTCTACGTCGGTTCCCGTTCCCCTTCGTCAGGAGTGGTCGTCTCCTTCGGAGCACCCAAGGAGTCCTTTCGATTCAGGTGCCCGGTGTCCACTCTTCATGCCCTTCTCTAGACGGAGTTTTCTCTCCCAGCAGAAAAATTTTTCACACGGAGCGGCGATCAGTCTCAGAACCTGACATGAACAGGATGCTCCGTAGGCTCCTTCAGGGCTCTGCGTTTTGTGTCTCTCTTTTTGATCGGCACTGCGATACTCCCCCTTGAGGAATCTTCGTTCCTCTCCACTCTCCTCAGAGATCAGGACGTCTTCTCCTCTCTGCTACGTCGGCTAAGGCTCTACGGATGTCGTTCTCTAACGCACCCAAGTCGTACTATGTGTTTTCTACCTTGCACTCCTCTTGGCGTTCAGGTCCTACTGACGTCATACTTCGTTTCGTCGGAATTTCAAGCCTGTCTCCTCCCAGCCTATCGGTCATCAGTCTGACGGAGGGATTCTCCTCTTTCCGCAGGGGGAGGTCTTCTTGGCCTCCCAGGCTGCAACAGCAGCCTTTGCGGTGGAGCCCTCATACTCCCAAAGTCCGTCTACCGCCCCTACTTGCTGCGTAGGCGCTCTGGGCGCAGTGCTTCCCTCTAGAAACACCTTAGTAGGCGTTGGTTGGACTCTTCGGTTGGTACGGCAGGGTTCAGGTTCATGTTCCTTCAAGAACCTCCTCTCTCCACGATGTCCATGGTATTGGACCACTGGACCGTTGTTCATATACAACGATGGATAGACAAAACAGATTTTGCCGATTCTAAGGCGTAGCAGCGGGTAGTGGCCCGGCCCGGCCACTCTCGCTTGCTCTCGTTATGGTGGATCACCCACCTTTGGTGGACCATATCGTGTCGGTGGACCATGATTTTTTGGTCCATTATATGGTTTCTACGGTATTAACCTGCACCGTTCGGTCCGGAGGT
Source organism: Phymorhynchus buccinoides (assembly GCA_017654935.2). NCBI lineage: Eukaryota > Metazoa > Mollusca > Gastropoda > Neogastropoda > Raphitomidae > Phymorhynchus > Phymorhynchus buccinoides. The sequence goes on along the minus strand of JAGGCT020004091.1, from coordinate 96,820 downwards.
GTTGGTCTAATATTTGGGAAGTTTTTCGCTTTTCTCAGCCTGTATCCAGTTGGCCTCAGGTTGACCCTTGAAATTTCTTACAAGAGGTGTTTTTTTGTTTTTTTCTCGTACCCTCTTATCTTCTGGCTAGATCTGCTCGATCTGCCTGTCCTGAAGTTTTGTTCTACCAAGGGATCACTTTCTTGATCCATTTAACAGAGTTGGGGCAACGGACCGGCAGATAACGTCCCGGTTCTTCTAGAACCCCCTGGTTATTTTGGCCTTCCGTGCTCAACCGTCTTTTTCGCCGTTTGACTCGTTTGAGTAATGTCCAGCGGTTGCTTCAACGGCTCCAATTAAAAATAATCTCACCAGTCTCTAACTGGCCCGCGATCACTTGGTTGTTCAACTGAGTGATCTTTGCCTTTCTTCAGGCCTTAATTGTTTCACTTTGGCTTCTCGTTGCAAGTCAAGGCCGTTGAAACGGTTTTCTCTGCTACACCGAACCTAATCTTCAGTTCCCATCCGTTAGTTCTCCTTTTCTCGTCATTTGGGTTTTCATTCCCTTTCAACAGGTTGGTTTTTGGCGAATCGTTCCAAGTCAGTACCGTTTAAATGGATTTTACCGCGGTGTCTTGACGTCACTTGGATACAATGTTCCGGTGTCTTGACGTCACTTGGATACAATGTTTCGCTTCTCGCCATCTTGTTGCAATCGCAGGATGAGCTTTTCAGCGTCATCTGCTAAGTTTTTACGTCAGACGATTGCTACTTTGTTGCCTTTTCTGTTCGTCTCTACGTCACGTTTCCATCTTCCAGCGAGTATCCTTTTAGTCTGCTTCGAACGTAAATCTTTTTACGTAGTGCAGAAACTCTGTCGTATCGGCACTTCAGCAATTTTTTGGAATATGCCACGTTGTGGCCCTGTCAACTTTGTATACAGAAGCAAAGAAGCAGGGTTTTTTGCACTTTATGATTGGGACAATTGTTTGCTCCACTCTTTCCAATCCTTTGTGCGATTTGCGCTGGAAGGCATGGTTCTTTTCTGCGCGCGCAAGAAATGGGACGCTCTGCTCCTCCAGTTTGTGGAGTCCCTGCCCCACTTGCGCAGGACTAAGGACCTCTCTGCTCAGACCCTCTCTGACTACGGGGCTTCTCTGTTTGACACCGTTTTGTTGGCCTTAGGTTTTGATCGAACCTCTATGCTCTCCGCTCCGCGGGTGTCCCACATTTTGGACACAGTGCTTTTGCGGGCCCCGGCGAGGGCTGTCCGGGTCCCGCAATGGTACGTGTTTCTTCTTTAGAATTATCTAAGGGATCGCTGTGAACCTCTCGCTTCCCTCTCTCTCAAGGTCCTTACTTTCAGGATGGTGTTCTTGATTGCTCTCGCGTCTGCCAGACGGGTCAGTTGCCTCCACTCCCTTAACAGGCTCTCCAGGGAAGTTGAGTTCGCGGAGGATTTATCGACCGTTTTGCTTTGCTTTTTGCCCGGGTTCAGGACAAAGAATCAGCCCGGCGATGTTGAGTCTCCTCTTCTCTCTATCTCCGGTTTGCGGACAATTCTCTGCTCGTGCGTCGCGGACCGTTTTTTTCTGTCCGGTCCGCGCGCTCAGATCCTACCTGTCTAGAACCCTAGGTTTTAGGGGCTCTAGAAGAAGATTCTTTCTTTCTATTAGCCCTAAGTACGCTAAAGACGTGGTTGTTAGACTGTGTCAGGCTAACCTACTCTCAGTCTCTCGTTAGCCCGCCATCCGGCTCTATCAGGGTTCACGAGCCGCGCGCAATCAGCGCCTCGCTCGCTCTCGTTGAAGGGGTTCCCTTGGTTAATATCGTGTCAGCCCCCTACTGGAAGTCGGTCAACACGTTCTTCAACTTCTACCTGAGGTACGTGGCGCGGTTATGTCTCAGAGATTCACATTTGTCCAGTTCTCTTTCTAGGTACTATCTGTCCCGCACTAGCTCCTTCAGGGGTTCTAGGAGGCGTCTGTTCTTTTCTCTGAACAACGGTATGGCAAGGACCTATCCAAGTCTACTTTCTCTAGGTGCCTGGTAGAAACTGTTAAGCTATCTTACGCCATCTCTAGTTCTTCTTTGCCGGACAACCCCATCTGAGCGTATGAAGTTCGGACAATCAGTTCTTCCCTGGCGCTCTCCAGATAAGTCCCCCTCGCCAAGGTCATGGAGTTGGCCACATGGCGTTCCGTCAATACGTTCCTTAGTTTCTACCTGGGACGTATCCATCAAGAGGTCAGACGACCTCTTGTCTGCCATCAGGCGGACTGTCGTACTCCCATCTCCTGTTTAACTATCGAGAGTAGTGTTTCTCGACCGTTCCCTTCTGGGGTAAGTCATGTATGACCTATGGGGGAAAAGAGATTGGAGTATTATGGAGTTTTAGATGTGATGTTTAGGGAGTTTGAATATATATACTGTGTGTTGGTTTTCATTCTTCCCTTGTTCGCTTGGGCGCATCACCCTCCTCCTCGTTGGTAGTCTGCTATTGTTTTGAGTGTTGGTACAGTATGATTATAATAGATTGGTAGATTTTTATTAATCTTACTATCTATATAATTAAATACTTACCAACACTCAAAACAACCAAAGGTTCCCACCCATCCTCCCTCCTGATGCTAGGGTAAATAGGAATGAGTTGGGGCCGGAAGTGGATATGCGTGACCGGAAGTGGGAAAGGGGGGATAACCCCACGGTCACTGGAGTGACTTGCTCTTTGTTATTTGGTAACTAAGCGTTCACGCTTAAGGTTTTTCCAGCCAATTGGTATGATATGCTATTGTTATTGTTTTGAGTGTTGGTAAGTATTTAATTATATAGATAGTAAGATTAATAAAAAATCTACCACTCATTCTCTCTCTCTCTCTCCCTCCCTCCCTCCCTCCCTCTCTCTCTCTCTCTCTCTCTTTCTCTCTCTCTCTCTCTCTCTCTCTCTGAGTCTCTCTCACTCTCTCTCAGAAGAAGAGAAAAAAAGATGGCTATGACATGTTAAACAAGATGTACATTTTGATTGCAGCCAAAATCAATCAGATACAAGCTCAGGCGACCTCTACTGCCCCTCAAGGAGGACCAGAGGTGGCTGCAGCCAGTTCTGCAGCTACTGCAGCGGCTGCAAACAGCAGTGCAGAGGGGGAAAAGACAGCTGAAGCAGAGGCAAAGAAAGAAGAGGTGTGTAGGTGATTGTTGTCTGTATGTCTCTACACTCACAGTTTGCTTTCAAAAGTTAGGGAACATTACAGGTTTTTACTAAAGTCTAAAGTGAAAGAGGTAAGAAATTGGGTTACTTTACATGATTTCATTATGTCTTATGTGTTTCACTTTGTAAAGTAAATACATGTGGGATGTTATTGACGTGTTTGATGTTTACTGTGGTGACAGTCCTGAGAAGACCAGTGCTGTTGACGGGGACTATTAACAATGTAAAAATAAATGAAATAAATCACTCTTTGTTGTATAGAGCATGTGTTAGCATAAATTTAACTTTCTCTTTCATTTTATTTTTATGCAAACACATATGAGATAAACATAAAGCAGAGAAGTGGTTTTTTTTTATTTATTTTTTTTTAAAGAAAATTTATTTAGCTAAGAGTTGGACCCCAAAAAATTCCAAAGAAGAAAGAACCAACAAAGCATGAGCTGCAGGGAAAATGCAAGACATTAGTTTTGCTCTATTCTATGACGGAATGTTGTGATTTCTGTATAGAATGTTGTGATTTCTGTATAGAATGATACATTTTAAGAAATGAAATTCTAAGTATTTAGACATTGTTGGGTTATCGTGCAGGCGGGTGAAGAGGAGAAGAAACAGGAGAAGTCTGCGGACAAATCGCGGCCTGTGTCCAGCAATCCAGTTCCAGGGACAGCATGGTTGGTTGTTTCCTTCTTTCCTTCTTTTTCTTTTAAGAGGGCTTCTTCAATCTCCGAGTTATTCGTCACACCGTCTAAATAATGACTTAGAGGTTGCGCAATGTGTACTAACATTTTTTCTCTCCTTGTTGTTTTGTTTGTTTTGGTTTGGTTTGAAGAAAAAAGTATGTATGATTTTTTGGTATTTAAAAAGTAAAAATCAATTTTACCACACATTCTTTAGTTTTCATTATTTATTAAATTTAAATGAATCAAAATGTAACTTCATAAAGCAAAATAATGCTGTTTCATTTAGAGTTGTGGTAATGGCGTTATGGAATCTGACGACATGCTGTCGCACTCACATCCCTTTACATCTCCCTAAGAACAATAACGAAGAACAATTTCAAAGAATCAAGTCTGGAGAAACTAGGGAAACGCAAAGAAAAAACTCTGAAGATTGCATCCTATCCTCTTGCTACTTTTTGCGGTAGGATCAAATTGCCTTTATGGTGATGGATAGGACTGTATCCTACTCCTAGGCTTGCATTGGCTGAGTGCAACCTGTAGAAGTGTGGTGCTCCTGTGGCAGGTGCGTGGTGTGGACGGGGGATGGACGGGTGTTCTTCTACAACCCCAGCCAGCGCGCGTCCGTGTGGGAGAAACCGGAGGAGCTGCTGGGCCGGCCGGACGTGGACAAGTTGATCCTGGGAAAGCCAGACGACACCCAGGGTGAGCTGCCTGTAGTGGTGACGGTTGATCACATTCAGTGGCTGCATGCTGATCAGAGGCCTGATGCTACTCAGTGCTCTTGTTCCATTTGTCAACATTGTTTCGTGGTTTGTGAAATGAAACCATTGAAGGGGAAAATGTATAACATTGAAAGCTCAAAGACCCACCATGCAGATGTGTGAAAATAGCGTTTTTATTTTCCCTCTCTCGTTGGTAAGAAGTCTTCCAAGCAAGAGAGGGAAAATACACATCGGTTGAGATGTATATCTGATGAGGAGATAATTATCAAGTTTATTGTGTTTGAAATGGCAACCAGCCTACTCTGTAAATATGCTGTCTGCATCTTTTAAGATGATCATATTAAGCTTTGTTTGGGCTTTTGCAGGACTTGTGAAGATGCTATGTAGACTGACAGATTTTAGTTGAAAAATGTTCTTATGTTTAGTTAACTTAAGTTGTCCATGTCTTGTTTCAGAGGCCGAGAAGGAAGAGGATGCAGATGAACCTGCAGCCAAGAAACAAAAGTAAGCATTGTTTGTCTTTACTAAGGATTTTGTGTCAACAGGTAACATTTTTCAGTTGCTAACTGGGATCAAGTGTTGACTTCATAAATTCTTCTTTCTTATCTTTCTACTCTTAATTGGGAATTTAAAAGCTGTAGTTTTCAGTATGAGGGGAAAGAAGTATGCATTCTCAGGGGAAGAAATGACAGTTTAAAAAGATTTTTTGTTTGAGACTGAAACAAAAGTAAACAAAACAAAAACAACATACTGAATATATATCAAAAGTTTTAAAGCACAGTAAAGCATTTTGATATCTATGTGGAAATCATTGTATCACACAGTGAATTTCCTTCTTGAAGATGTAGGTTTGAAATATATAACATCTAGGAATAAAGATAACCCTTTTCTTGATGATGATTTGATTAAATGCACTGTATACTGTGGCTGCACATTTTGTGTTTGTGGGTCCATGTTTACATGTAGTTGTGAAAAGTTATTAATATCTTATTAAAGAGACTTCTTTGCTCAAAAAATTACTTTACTGTGAGTATTATCAAGACTTCAGTGCTGGTTTGAATGGACATACTCAACAATCAAAACAGTAAGTGAAATCGTCATGATGAGATAATTTTGATGACCAATGCAGCGGATGAGACAGACTTTGTTAGATGATTGTAAACATTTGTTGAAGCACTGGAAATCTGTTCCTTATTATTTACATTGACAGATTTATTTGCATTTAAAAAAAAATGCTCAATGCTTTACATGATTTTGGGATTGTTTTTTAAAATGACTGGGGTTTTTTTCTGGGTGCAGTATTTAAGATTTTAATTCAGCCGTATTATCCATATCATTGCTGCGCATGGTGGCTTTCTAAGATAGCTGTATGTCGTTCGCGTGGCTATAAGCAACTTGATTTAATATGATTTGGTTAGACATTTATGTACGGAAAGCATTTTTAAAACGTAACTGATATTTTATGATTTACCTCATTTGTTGTAGCTAACGTTTTCTATGTATTCGTTGTGTTTATTTAGTCTTTTTTTAGATGTCGTTTGAATAGAAAAAAGAAGTGAAGATTTAATATAAAAAAAAGGTGAAGATAAATCAAGGGAGAGCATAACAATGTCTGAAAAAAAAAAATCAGGCAGGGAAACTAATAATCAGCCACCCCCAGAGGCAGTCACGATTTTAAGCTCTCCTTGGGTGGATCAACATGTCCTACTCATATTAGACCTAATGGAACTGTTGAATGTGAAAAGAGATTAAAAAACAACTGTTGAATGTGACAAAATGTAGAGCAGATGAAGGCTGCTGTTTTAGACCAAAGACAAACCACTGTCCGTAATGAGTGTGACCAATTATGTAGCAGACCTGGTTACTCTACCCACTTTGAATACCATTCTGTGCATTCATAGTTATGCTCTTCAATTATTGACTTGTACACATTTTCAATGAGCATCGCTGGATGGTTTTAAGAATAGGATGACACATTTCGCTCCAAGACTACACATTTGGGCTATCTCGACTACTCACAGGTTGTGTAAGGGGTAGCCAGGTTTGGACTGTAGGGCGGGGAAAGAAGACAATGCAAGACAAACCACTGAACACCTGCCATAAATGTCAGACATGGATAATTCTATTCAGGCTATGTACTTGAATTCTCTTCTTTTTTAAAAATATTGTGGCCTCTTCCCGCACATCAGGTTTTTAAAAATTGAGGAGCAACCTCCTGCTCTCACCTTCCCATATTTTGCCCACAATTAAGTGTCAGTGCCCATGTCATGTGTTAGTTTTGTACTTTGCCTCAGCAAGGAGAGCCTGCAAAATCCTTTTGGAATATCATTTATTTTCACTCCTAAGCAGGAATGCTGCTCCTGTACCCCGCCGGTGACAAGGCGGCACCTGGACCCCTGCTTTTCAGGTTTTCCAGGGTTTGGTAGAAGCACCCCTGTGATACTAATCACTGTGAGCGACTGTGCAGGGTGGAGAAGGAGGAGACGGAGGAGAAGAAGGATGCGCCGCGGCAGATCGACAACAGCAAGGAGGCGGCCATGGAGGCGGAGGTGCAGGCGGCCCGTCAGCGAGCCGTGGTGCCCCTGGAGCTGAGGATGAAGCAGTTCAGGGACATGCTGGCTGAGAAGGAGGTAGTCATGTTTGTTCGTAAGGATGGGCGTTTGGGGATTTTTAATGTGTGATTGTTTATCATTAGATGCTGATTTTTTTCCTCCAGTTAATAGCTTATTTATGACCATTTGTCATATGATAGTTCATGTGATAGTTCTAATCAGTAAAGGTTTATTTTGGGTCCCAGAAAAATATATGGCTGCTTTTGAAAAGCTATGAATTTAATTTATTCAGATCTATGTAACCCTGGCCACCAGAATTGGGAAAATAGAAGTCGATTTAGATTGGAAGACACCCCCCCCCCCCCCACATCTCACCACCCCACCCACCACCATCATCCAAAGTGCCATTGATGCTGACTGTTTAATACGGTGTGCAATCCTCAGGTGTCTGCCTTCTCCACCTGGGAGAAGGAGCTGCACAAGATCGTGTTTGACCAGCGCTACCTGCTGCTCACCTCCAAGGAGCGCAAGCAGGTGTTTGAGCAGTACGTGAAGGAGCGCGCCGAGGAGGAGCGTCGAGAGAAGCACCGCAAGCTGAAGGAGCGCAAGGAGGTTTACCGCCAGCTCCTGGAGGAAGCCAACCTGCACGGCAAGTGAGTGACGCACTCTGATGGATTTACATTGTAAAGTTACATGAAGGCTCCTTTTATTCAAAGCTGTGGAAAACGGTAAAGCGCTTAGAGCTTAAATGTGAAGCGCTATATACATTTTCTTCAATAAAATGTTACAGCAATATTGCTTAGTTAATGCAAGTAAGCTCGCAAAGGTGTTTTTTTATGTAACAAAAAGAGTTCATGCCTTTGTGGACAGAAGCATAGAGAGACATCCAATCCATTATATTGAATGCTGAAACTTGAAATGTTTTTTATTTTATATTTTTTGGTTTGTTATCTGAATGCCTGTTAGATCTTTGTTATAATAGTTCTTTTGAAACATCAGTTTGATAAGCTTTTAAATGTACAATTAATTGATTTAAGACTTGTGTCTCTTTTGAACATTTACTGAATCTTAAGGATATTGTTTTAAAGGAAAGAGGTGGTATTAAGAATACATTGTATATATTAAGTTCAGTTTATGTGTAAAAACTCAAAAAACAAAAATTGAGTCTTTTTAAAATAATATTTTTCTCTCTTTATAGGAAGTCTTAAGAGCTTAGGTAGAACGAGTGGAGAGTGAGGCAATGAACAGATGGGAGATCGCTGCTAACAGTCCACAAACAAGCTGCAATGGTTGCATTAGACATTAGTTTTCCAGAATAGTTAATAGCCTCTGTTAGCTTGAGGTCGTTGTTTAACACAGCTGACTAGCACACACACACACACACACACTGTAGATTTGAATTGTTTATCAAGAGTCTGACGGCGCATTACAGCACAAATAATTGTTTGTGTTTTTGCCTTCCAGGTCCTCGTTCAGCGACTTTGCATCAAAGTATGGTAAAGATGACAGGTTCAAGGGCATCGATAAGATGAGGGAGCGGGAATCCATGTTCACCGACTTTGTCACTGACGTGCGTCGACGGGAAAAGGAAGAGAAGTCGAGCCAGCGGGAAAAGGTAAGCAGTACTGGCAGCATCGGTTGCCCAGGGTTTAGAGAAAAGGACTGGTTGGCTCTCAGAGACTCACTTGGTTTAGGAGACATCTTCACAGTGTACATAATTACGGGCCTGCCTACCAGCTGAAAACCACTAAATTTCATGGCAAAATGTTCAATTTTAAGGCAGGGGTAGTTAAGAACAAAAAAATTAGACCATAGACTACTGAATATTGCATCCAGTATCATGCCCATTTTCCCATTTTTTATTAATAAGAAGCACAGGGAATTCTGAAAGTAAATAGGAAATTCAGTCTCTTATTGCACTTTCTTGACAATACATAAATTCTTCTTGTTACCCCTACTGGAATCCTATAAGTATAAGGCTTAGTGTTGAAGGTTTAGCTGAATATTATGACTTTTTCTAATAATTCAGCCTTTAGTGTTAAAAATTAATAATGATGATTAACAGAGTGTAAGCAGGCCTGCAATTTTCCCTTTGTCAGAAAACGAAAAGAAAAGGACAATCTCTTTGTGTTAATCCTAGTATCCTGTTGATTTTTCTGTCGTTTACAGTTTCTGTTCTCTCCTCTTGCTCCCACTTTACTCACCCTCATTTCTGCTTTGATGATTTAACTCACCTTTGAATAGTTTGATCTTATTCATATGTTGATCTTGTCAGAACTTTCTTTTGAAGCCATAATAATTAAAAAAACATTACATCTAGTGTTGTATGTCTTGCCTTGTGCTCACACAAAATGTTCTTTGTTAGTTTATTCTGTGGGTATCTCTTCAAACATGTACACATGTACGCACACAGTTGTATGTCTTGCCTTGTGCTCACACAAAATATTCTTTGTTAGTTATTCTGTGGGTGAAATGAATAAGGGGAAGGAACTTCTCATAAAATTAACTCCCTTTTTTACCATAGTTATTTATGGCACCGATTCGCCTGCGAAGTGAAAGTAGTTGCCACAACAATACAGACCCAAGTTCATCCTCAAAAAAAGGGTGACCCAGACCTGCTTATTATGACAACCACCCACACAGTACACAACAACAGTGGTAGAGAGTTGCTCACAAACAAATCGACTTACATTCAAGAATGGCATAGCCTTGTAGTCTTGAATATGTTACACTTAAACAACACAGAACAAACTGGTATGCCTCAATGGAAGTTGTGAGATAGTGAGGTTAAGAGAGAGAATATAATGAAATGAATAAGGGGAAGGAACTTCTTGTAAATTAACTCCCTTTTTTTTTTACCAAAGTTATTTATACCGATTCGCCTGCAAAGTGAAAGTAGTTGCCACATCAATACAGACCCAAGTTTATCCTCAACAGCAGAAGCACTTGAACACTGTGGTACAAGTGCATCAGCTATAGATCAGAACATTACTGGTGTGACCGTTTTTGATTACCCTGCCATGTGGGCAGCCACACACCATCTTCGGGGGATGCGCACACAGTAATTTACGCTGAAGCTTAATCAAAATGTTTTTCGGCCCACAAGGCGCACATTTTAAAAAATTAAGATTTGAACCCTTTGTCAAATCAGCTTATGATTTTTTTCTTCTTCTTCCAAAATATAATATAATTAGAATGGCAAACACATAGAAGAAACAATTACTTACACTGTACTGTCACTTGTATGCTTTGCTCAGTGCGTATGTACTAGCTGTTGCAGATGAAGTTTTAGTTTGATCAGATTCTCCCCAAAGCAGAATAAGCTAAGCGTTTCAGACTAAGCAAATGACATGGCCACGCTAAATGTGTTCATTGTTGAAGAAAGCCAAATTTGTTGAGCATTGAATCAAAAACTCTGTTTTGTCTGACAAGAAAAGTTGTCGGCATTTGGTGAAAAACAACTGCCTGTAGAACTCCCACTGATGGCGGAATGTTTCCTGTTATCACAACCCACTGTAGGAGTCGTGATTTCTCTACATTTAAAGCACAAAACTTGGAGTTAGACTTTGACTGAGCTGCATCATTTGAAATTTAAGCCCAATGTTTACCACAACCCTTTAATTTTTATCAGTTTCTTTGTTCTTTGAAAGGCTTCTATCATTTTCACAGAGCTGTTGAATGGGATTACTAAACTAGTAGTAAAGCAATCAAATTCTCACCCAGTTTTCTTCTGTTCTTTGCACCTTGTTGGCTGTGTGTGCATATTTTGTTTGTCAAATACACCCCTCTCCCTCCCCCCCCACAAAAAAAAAAAGTGGTTGTGCCTTCAGTGCTGTAGTATCTAGTATGCAAAAAAACAAAAAACTATATCCTATAAAATGGTAAAACCATTTGAGACTAACATTTTGTTTCCAAGTTTAAAAAACCCAAACCCTTTTCTTCCCTGTTCAGTTCAATGTCGTTGTTGCTATCAGTGAAGTGAGTCTTTGAGTGTTAAGAAATTCAAAAGAATAGGGCTAAGCTGTTGCTGAAGTTATCATCACAAAAGCTTATTTGTTTACTCAAGGCAAGTGCAATGGCCCAGTTTTGTGGAACTTTTGGTATCCTATCACTAAATACAAAGTTGAGTGCTTATATGGTTATAGACAAGAATATAATATGTACAGTACCATACTTTCGGGACTTTAAGGCTCTCCTTTTGTTCTTCATAATGACTCTGTGCCTTTAATGACAGTGTGTCATAAGTATGGCTGGTGGGAAAAAAAGAAACCTTTGAGAGTGTGGCTCAGTACAGCAACAAGCCTGTAACCGCTTATAGTTCACCTGACAGAACACATCGGCTTCAGGTGATAATTACTGTGCAGTATTTGAAGTCGTTCTTTGTTATTGTAACGATTCACAAGCCATGTGAGTGCAAACAGACCAAAAATGAAAGAAAATTAAGATCGCAATACCACACCACTACCCAAAGAAACAGTGGGATAAGGAAAAAACATTTAAAGGGGCACCCTGATGGATTAGTTTTTGCAAGAAACAAGTCGAGATCACCAGGTAAACACCCTTTACAGAGATCGCAATGCTCACTTTGCTCTTGTTTCCTAGAAGTCAAATTGGCGATTCCTCCTTGGCGAAGGTGTTGGGAGTCAAATTCTTTCAGTGAAAGAGAAGTCATGTGCCTTCTCTTTTCTAATGGCCGCCTGAGTTTAGACCAAATCGTTTGCACGAGATTTCCACAATACAAGCCTTTTTATGTATTTATTTTTTTATTTTATAGAGTTTACCAAAAGGAAATAGCTCAATTTTTTTTTTTACTGCACTACAAAGAAGAAAAAGCTTCAACCACAATGAGTGACCTCCACCCACCCCATCCAAAATGGCTTCTCTCTCCGGCATCTCTGCCAAGGAGGAATTGCTGTTTTGATGGTTTGATTTCTAGGAAACCAGAGCAAAGTGAGTGTTCCGATCCTTAAAAAGGCTGTCTTTCTGGTGATCTTGACGTGTTTCTTGCAAAAACACATCCGTCAGAGTCCACTTTTAAAGGAAGGAGGAAAAAACATTGTTCTTTAATCATGTGCATGTTATTTTCCCTTGTGTGTGTATAGAAAGGAGAGTCTTATAGTTCCCAAAGTATGGTAAACTTTTTTTTCATTTTTTTTCACAGCATTTGGTAAGTATAATAATAAAAGTTGAAATTATGAAATGCCAATATTGAACACGTCATTGCTATATTGTATAATGATATACATACATAACATTTGATTTTGTAAACTATTGAAATTTGTTGTTATTACTAGTTATAGTCTGTAAAAATGTTGTCCTCTTAAATTAATGGGATGGAAATCTGTTCAACATCCTCCGACCCGGAACAGGTACATGTGAGGCATTTTTAAATGTATAGATAGTGGGACGATCCTGGAGATAACTGCAATACCAGGAGAGTCCTGAATTTTTAATAGATATTTAAAAACCTCAAAAAAACCCAAATTCATTGCATGAAAAAATGTTTTGTCCTGTAAACCAAGGTCCTATGTGCGAACGCATGCACAAGATCTTGCGCACACGTTAAAGCCCATTCTACTATTCGGTAGGAGTAGGCCGTGTTGTGCCGGTGGGATGGATGACACGAACTCACAGGTAGAAATCTTAATGGGCTTGTGTTCATCAGCCCTTAGTGTCAAATCGGCTGCATAATCTAAGGTAATAACGCCAGAACAAAAAAGTGTTTTAGCAAATTTTGACCAGAGATTAGAAGGAATT
>JAGGCT020004091.1:28948-83422 GCA_017654935.2 Phymorhynchus buccinoides | reverse complement strand
CCAAACGCCCATCCTTACTAACAAACATGACTACCTTCCTTCTCAGCCCCATCCAATTTCCCTGAACTTCTTCATCCTCAGCTCCAGGGCAACCACGCTCGCTGCACCTGGCCGCCTGCACCTCCGCCTCCATGGCCGCCTCCTTGCTGTTGTCGTCTGCCGCGGGCGCATCCTTCTTCTCCTCCTCTCACTCCTTCTCCACCGCATCAGTCGTCACGAACAGTGTTAGTATCCAGGGGTCTTCTACCAAACCCTGGAAAAACCTGAAAAGCGGGGTCCAGGTGCCGCCTTGTCAACCGGCGGGTACAGGAGCATCATTCCCTGCTTATGATTGAAAATAAATGATATTCCAAAAGATTTTGCGGCTCTCCTTGCTGAGGCAAAGTACACACTACACATGACATAGGACTGACACTTAATTGTGGGCAAAATATGGGAAGGTGAGAGCATGAGGTGCTCCTCAATTTTTAAAAACCTATGTGCGGGGAATAGGCCACAATATTTTTAAAAAAGCAGAGAATTCAAGTACGAGCCCTGAATAGAATTACCATGTCTGACATTAGGCAGGTGTTCAGTGGGTTTGTCTTGCTTGTCTTCTTCCCCGCCCTACAGTCCTAACCTGGCTAACCGCCTTACACAACCTGTGAGTAGTCGAGATAGCCCAAATGTGTAGTCTTGGAGCGAAATGTGTCATCCTATTCTTAAAAAACCCATCCAGCGATGCTCATTGAAATGTGTAACAGTCAATAATTGAAGAGCATAACTATGAATGCACAGAATGAGTATTCAAAGTGGTTAGAGTAACCAGTCTGCTACATAATTGGTTACACTCATTACGGACAGTGGTTGTCTTTGGTCTAAACAGCAGCTTCATCTGCTCTAAAACATTTGTCACCTTCAACAGGTTGTTTTTTAATTCTTATTTTCACATTCAACAGTTCCATTTAGGTACTAATATGATTAGGACATGTTGATCCACCCAAGAGAGCTTAAAAATCGTGACTGCCTCTGGGGGTGGCTGATTATTAGTTTCCCTGCCTGATTTTTTTTTTTCAGACATTGTTATGCTCTCCCTTGATTTATCTTCACCTTTTTTTTATATTAAATCTTCACTTCTTTTTTCTATTCAAACGACATCTAAAAAAAGACTAAATAAACACAACGAATACATAGAAAACGTTAGCTACAACAAATGAGGTAAATCATAAAATATCAGTTACGTTTTAAAAATGCTTTCCGTACATAAATGTCTAACCAAATCATATTAAATCAAGTTGCTTATAGCCACGCGAACGACATACAGCTATCTTAGAAAGCCACCATGCGCAGCAATGATATGGATAATACGGCTGAATTAAAATCTTAAATACTGCACCCAGAAAAAAACCCCAGTCATTTTAAAAAACAATCCCAAAATCATGTAAAGCATTGAGCATTTTTTTTTAAATGCAAATAAATCTGTCAATGTAAATAATAAGGAACAGATTTCCAGTGCTTCAACAAATGTTTACAATCATCTAACAAAGTCTGTCTCATCCGCTGCATTGGTCATCAAAATTATCTCATCATGACGATTTCACTTACTGTTTTGATTGTTGAGTATGTCCATTCAAACCAGCACTGAAGTCTTGATAATACTCACAGTAAAGTAATTTTTTGAGCAAAGAAGTCTCTTTAATAAGATATTAATAACTTTTCACAACTACATGTAAACATGGACCCACAAACACAAAATGTGCAGCCACAGTATACAGTGCATTTAATCAAATCATCATCAAGAAAAGGGTTATCTTTATTCCTAGATGTTATATATTTCAAACCTACATCTTCAAGAAGGAAATTCACTGTGTGATACAATGATTTCCACATAGATATCAAAATGCTTTACTGTGCTTTAAAACTTTTGATATATATTCAGTATGTTGTTTTTGTTTTGTTTACTTTTGTTTCAGTCTCAAACAAAAAATCTTTTTAAACTGTCATTTCTTCCCCTGAGAATGCATACTTCTTTCCCCTCATACTGAAAACTACAGCTTTTAAATTCCCAATTAAGAGTAGAAAGATAAGAAAGAAGAATTTATGAAGTCAACACTTGATCCCAGTTAGCAACTGAAAAATGTTACCTGTTGACACAAAATCCTTAGTAAAGACAAACAATGCTTACTTTTGTTTCTTGGCTGCAGGTTCATCTGCATCCTCTTCCTTCTCGGCCTCTGAAACAAGACATGGACAACTTAAGTTAACTAAACATAAGAACATTTTTCAACTAAAATCTGTCAGTCTACATAGCATCTTCACAAGTCCTGCAAAAGCCCAAACAAAGCTTAATATGATCATCTTAAAAGATGCAGACAGCATATTTACAGAGTAGGCTGGTTGCCATTTCAAACACAATAAACTTGATAATTATCTCCTCATCAGATATACATCTCAACCGATGTGTATTTTCCCTCTCTTGCTTGGAAGACTTCTTACCAACGAGAGAGGGAAAATAAAAACGCTATTTTCACACATCTGCATGGTGGGTCTTTGAGCTTTCAATGTTATACATTTTCCCCTTCAATGGTTTCATTTCACAAACCACGAAACAATGTTGACAAATGGAACAAGAGCACTGAGTAGCATCAGGCCTCTGATCAGCATGCAGCCACTGAATGTGATCAACCGTCACCACTACAGGCAGCTCACCCTGGGTGTCGTCTGGCTTTCCCAGGATCAACTTGTCCACGTCCGGCCGGCCCAGCAGCTCCTCCGGTTTCTCCCACACGGACGCGCGCTGGCTGGGGTTGTAGAAGAACACCCGTCCATCCCCCGTCCACACCACGCACCTGCCACAGGAGCACCACACTTCTACAGGTTGCACTCAGCCAATGCAAGCCTAGGAGTAGGATACAGTCCTATCCATCACCATAAAGGCAATTTGATCCTACCGCAAAAAGTAGCAAGAGGATAGGATGCAATCTTCAGAGTTTTTTCTTTGCGTTTCCCTAGTTTCTCCAGACTTGATTCTTTGAAATTGTTCTTCGTTATTGTTCTTAGGGAGATGTAAAGGGATGTGAGTGCGACAGCATGTCGTCAGATTCCATAACGCCATTACCACAACTCTAAATGAAACAGCATTATTTTGCTTTATGAAGTTACATTTTGATTCATTTAAATTTAATAAATAATGAAAACTAAAGAATGTGTGGTAAAATTGATTTTTACTTTTTAAATACCAAAAAATCATACATACTTTTTTCTTCAAACCAAACCAAAACAAACAAAACAACAAGGAGAGAAAAAATGTTAGTACACATTGCGCAACCTCTAAGTCATTATTTAGACGGTGTGACGAATAACTCGGAGATTGAAGAAGCCCTCTTAAAAGAAAAAGAAGGAAAGAAGGAAACAACCAACCATGCTGTCCCTGGAACTGGATTGCTGGACACAGGCCGCGATTTGTCCGCAGACTTCTCCTGTTTCTTCTCCTCTTCACCCGCCTGCACGATAACCCAACAATGTCTAAATACTTAGAATTTCATTTCTTAAAATGTATCATTCTATACAGAAATCACAACATTCTATACAGAAATCACAACATTCCGTCATAGAATAGAGCAAAACTAATGTCTTGCATTTTCCCTGCAGCTCATGCTTTGTTGGTTCTTTCTTCTTTGGAATTTTTTGGGGTCCAACTCTTAGCTAAATAAATTTTCTTTAAAAAAAAATAAATAAAAAAAAACCACTTCTCTGCTTTATGTTTATCTCATATGTGTTTGCATAAAAATAAAATGAAAGAGAAAGTTAAATTTATGCTAACACATGCTCTATACAACAAAGAGTGATTTATTTCATTTATTTTTACATTGTTAATAGTCCCCGTCAACAGCAATGGTCTTCTCAGGACTGTCACCACAGTAAACATCAAACACGTCAATAACATCCCACATGTATTTACTTTACAAAGTGAAACACATAAGACATAATGAAATCATGTAAAGTAACCTAGATTTTTTATTAATCTTACTATCTATATAATTAAATACTTACCAACACTCAAAACAAAACAATAGCATATCATACCAATTGGCTGGAAAAACCTTAAGCGTGAACGCTTAGTTACCAAATAACAAAGAGCAAGTCACTCCAGTGACCGTGGGGTTATCCCCCCTTTCCCACTTCCGGTCACGCATATCCACTTCCGGCCCCAACTCATTCCTATTTACCCTAGCATCAGGAGGGAGGATGGGTGGGAACCTTTGGTTGTTTTGAGTGTTGGTAAGTATTTAATTATATAGATAGTAAGATTAATAAAAAATCTACCAATCTATTATAATCATACTGTACCAACACTCAAAACAATAGCAGACTACCAACGAGGAGGAGGGTGATGCGCCCAAGCGAACAAGGGAAGAATGAAAACCAACACACAGTATATATATTCAAACTCCCTAAACATCACATCTAAAACTCCATAATACTCCAATCTCTTTTCCCCCATAGGTCATACATGACTTACCCCAGAAGGGAACGGTCGAGAAACACTACTCTCGATAGTTAAACAGGAGATGGGAGTACGACAGTCCGCCTGATGGCAGACAAGAGGTCGTCTGACCTCTTGATGGATACGTCCCAGGTAGAAACTAAGGAACGTATTGACGGAACGCCATGTGGCCAACTCCATGACCTTGGCGAGGGGGACTTATCTGGAGAGCGCCAGGGAAGAACTGATTGTCCGAACTTCATACGCTCAGATGGGGTTGTCCGGCAAAGAAGAACTAGAGATGGCGTAAGATAGCTTAACAGTTTCTACCAGGCACCTAGAGAAAGTAGACTTGGATAGGTCCTTGCCATACCGTTGTTCAGAGAAAAGAACAGACGCCTCCTAGAACCCCTGAAGGAGCTAGTGCGGGACAGATAGTACCTAGAAAGAGAACTGGACAAATGTGAATCTCTGAGACATAACCGCGCCACGTACCTCAGGTAGAAGTTGAAGAACGTGTTGACCGACTTCCAGTAGGGGGCTGACACGATATTAACCAAGGGAACCCCTTCAACGAGAGCGAGCGAGGCGCTGATTGCGCGCGGCTCGTGAACCCTGATAGAGCCGGATGGCGGGCTAACGAGAGACTGAGAGTAGGTTAGCCTGACACAGTCTAACAACCACGTCTTTAGCGTACTTAGGGCTAATAGAAAGAAAGAATCTTCTTCTAGAGCCCCTAAAACCTAGGGTTCTAGACAGGTAGGATCTGAGCGCGCGGACCGGACAGAAAAAACGGTCCGCGACGCACGAGCAGAGAATTGTCCGCAAACCGGAGATAGAGAGAAGAGGAGACTCAACATCGCCGGGCTGATTCTTTGTCCTGAACCCGGGCAAAAAGCAAAGCAAAACGGTCGATAAATCCTCCGCGAACTCGACTTCCCTGGAGAGCCCGTTAAGGGAGTGGAGGCAACTGACCCGTCTGGCAGACGCGAGAGCAATCAAGAACACCATCCTGAAAGTAAGGACCTTGAGAGAGAGGGAAGCGAGAGGTTCACAGCGATCCCTTAGATAATTCTAAAGAAGAAACACGTACCATTGCGGGACCCGGACAGCCCTCGCCGGGGCCCGCAAAAGCACTGTGTCCAAAATGTGGGACACCCGCGGAGCGGAGAGCATAGAGGTTCGATCAAAACCTAAGGCCAACAAAACGGTGTCAAACAGAGAAGCCCCGTAGTCAGAGAGGGTCTGAGCAGAGAGGTCCTTAGTCCTGCGCAAGTGGGGCAGGGACTCCACAAACTGGAGGAGCAGAGCGTCCCATTTCTTGCGCGCGCAGAAAAGAACCATGCCTTCCAGCGCAAATCGCACAAAGGATTGGAAAGAGTGGAGCAAACAATTGTCCCAATCATAAAGTGCAAAAAACCCTGCTTCTTTGCTTCTGTATACAAAGTTGACAGGGCCACAACGTGGCATATTCCAAAAAATTGCTGAAGTGCCGATACGACAGAGTTTCTGCACTACGTAAAAAGATTTACGTTCGAAGCAGACTAAAAGGATACTCGCTGGAAGATGGAAACGTGACGTAGAGACGAACAGAAAAGGCAACAAAGTAGCAATCGTCTGACGTAAAAACTTAGCAGATGACGCTGAAAAGCTCATCCTGCGATTGCAACAAGATGGCGAGAAGCGAAACATTGTATCCAAGTGACGTCAAGACACCGGAACATTGTATCCAAGTGACGTCAAGACACCGCGGTAAAATCCATTTAAACGGTACTGACTTGGAACGATTCGCCAAAAACCAACATAGACCTGTTGAAAGGGAATGAAAACCCAAATGACGAGAAAAGGAGAACTAACGGATGGGAACTGAAGATTAGGTTCGGTGTAGCAGAGAAAACCGTTTCAACGGCCTTGACTTGCAACGAGAAGCCAAAGTGAAACAATTAAGGCCTGAAGAAAGGCAAAGATCACTCAGTTGAACAACCAAGTGATCGCGGGCCAGTTAGAGACTGGTGAGATTATTTTTAATTGGAGCCGTTGAAGCAACCGCTGGACATTACTCAAACGAGTCAAACGGCGAAAAAGACGGTTGAGCACGGAAGGCCAAAATAACCAGGGGGTTCTAGAAGAACCGGGACGTTATCTGCCGGTCCGTTGCCCCAACTCTGTTAAATGGATCAAGAAAGTGATCCCTTGGTAGAACAAAACTTCAGGACAGGCAGATCGAGCAGATCTAGCCAGAAGATAAGAGGGTACGAGAAAAAACAAACAAACACCTCTTGTAAGAAATTTCAAGGGTCAACCTGAGGCCAACTGGATACAGGCTGAGAAAAGCGAAAAACTTCCCAAATATTAGACCAACACCTCCGGACCGAACGGTGCAGGTTAATACCGTAGAAACCATATAATGGACCAAAAAATCATGGTCCACCGACACGATATGGTCCACCAAAGGTGGGTGATCCACCATAACGAGAGCAAGCGAGAGTGGCCGGGCCGGGCCACTACCCGCTGCTACGCCTTAGAATCGGCAAAATCTGTTTTGTCTATCCATCGTTGTATATGAACAACGGTCCAGTGGTCCAATACCATGGACATCGTGGAGAGAGGAGGTTCTTGAAGGAACATGAACCTGAACCCTGCCGTACCAACCGAAGAGTCCAACCAACGCCTACTAAGGTGTTTCTAGAGGGAAGCACTGCGCCCAGAGCGCCTACGCAGCAAGTAGGGGCGGTAGACGGACTTTGGGAGTATGAGGGCTCCACCGCAAAGGCTGCTGTTGCAGCCTGGGAGGCCAAGAAGACCTCCCCCTGCGGAAAGAGGAGAATCCCTCCGTCAGACTGATGACCGATAGGCTGGGAGGAGACAGGCTTGAAATTCCGACGAAACGAAGTATGACGTCAGTAGGACCTGAACGCCAAGAGGAGTGCAAGGTAGAAAACACATAGTACGACTTGGGTGCGTTAGAGAACGACATCCGTAGAGCCTTAGCCGACGTAGCAGAGAGGAGAAGACGTCCTGATCTCTGAGGAGAGTGGAGAGGAACGAAGATTCCTCAAGGGGGAGTATCGCAGTGCCGATCAAAAAGAGAGACACAAAACGCAGAGCCCTGAAGGAGCCTACGGAGCATCCTGTTCATGTCAGGTTCTGAGACTGATCGCCGCTCCGTGTGAAAAATTTTTCTGCTGGGAGAGAAAACTCCGTCTAGAGAAGGGCATGAAGAGTGGACACCGGGCACCTGAATCGAAAGGACTCCTTGGGTGCTCCGAAGGAGACGACCACTCCTGACGAAGGGGAACGGGAACCGACGTAGACTTAGTCACGACGTCAAAACACCGTGGCTTGGAAAGCTTCTGTAGGTCCGATTACGACAACGAAGCAGGGCGTTGAGGAAGGTCCGACAGTGCCCAAGGGCAGAGAGCGGAGAACTACATCTGGGCGACCCTACAGCCTGCGACTAGACAGAGCGAGGTCGAGGGGCCTTAATCCGTGGGGGGGGGGGACCCCGCAACTGGGTAGGCCGTCTGTGAGTACTCCTCTCTCTCAGAGGGAGCCTCGCTGTGCACATACCGGTAAAGTACCGGGTAGAAGTACCCCACATGGAGATGTGAGACCGGGTACCGGCAAACGCAGGGACCGGGGGAACGTGAGGCGCCGCCCAAGAACGTCAGCCAGGGTAGAATACGCATGGAGATCGAATCGGGGAGCGTTCCCTCCGGAGGGAAGGGCGAAATCGAACAGAACTCGCGCCTTCACTGGACAGCGTAGACCAGACCAGCCGGCCTCGGCATAGCCTGTAGCTGTAACCCGCTACGACCAGCGCCGTACCGTCCATGCGGTCACCGGGAAGATCCATCCGCCCAACCGCCGGGCACTTCTGGACCGGGGGAACGTGAGGCGTCGCTCAAGAACGTCAGCCACGGTAGAATACACGTGGAGATCGAACCGGGGAGCGTTCCCTCCGGAGGGAAGGGCGAGAACGAACAGAACTCGCGCCTTCACCGGACAGCGTAGACCAGACCAGCCGGGCTGGACATAGCCTGTAGCCGTAATCCGTTTTCGACCGGTGCCGTACCGTCCGTACGGTCATCGGGAAAACCTGTCCGGCCCAACCGCCGGGTACTGCGTACCCGTGCGGTGGGGGGAGCGAGCCCACACCGGCACCCCTTATCTCGGGGTGTGTAGAGGTGCGTCAGGGCCTCCGGGCTTACGGATTGCCGGGCGAAGAGCGGGCTGGGCTTAAGTGACGTGGCGGACACCCCGCTCCGGGTGTGGCCGTACAGATGGGTCACTGCCAGCGGACGCTGATAATCCGAAGGGAGAATATCCACGGATGAATATCTCCCCCGGCGGTCATAGAGAGGGTCGGGAGTAGAGCCATCCCGTCGACCGACCCTCTCTAAAGGCCTTGAGCTGGCTGGGCTAACATGGCGTGGTCTGACAACCCGGTCCGGGTGTCGACCTGTAGAGCCAAAGCCAGCCGACAACCCGCCGTGGGGGTTGTCGCCCTTGCCTAGGCTATGACACCTCTCCGAACTACGCGAGAGAGGATGCTTCGCCCTTGTGACCGAGCAGACCGACCGTCTACTTGCACCACCGTCCGTGGTGCCTTCGACCTCCTGGCCGGCATCGACCTCCTGGTCGGAACGGTAGACAGACCGTCTACAAACGTCCTCATCCGTAGAAGCTCAGACGGAGGGGACCTGGAGATCTGTGAAGAAGGACAGATAACAGAAACCTCCCCAACCGGGGAGGAACGGAAGTAATTGCAGGTACAAAAACAATGAGTCCGTTATTCTGCGGGTGACGGATAATTGCAACGAATTTTCCGGAAAATTGTGCGGATGAATTTTGTTCCAACTTCGCCTGAGTATACACAGAGGCCATAGGCTCTGTTATAGGAGAAGATAACGAAGATCCTAGAACAGTTTAGACGAAAAAACGTCCGAAGGATGTATTGTGTGAAAAAGAAAAAAAAATTTAGAGTCAGAAATCGCCGATTTTAAACCGAAAAAATTGGGCGAACCTGAAGAAAAAGACTTGGGCAAAACGGAACACCCGAGTGTAAAGGACAAGAAGAACAAACTTCGAAGTCTACGAAGAAGAAACCCGCGGGACCCCCTACGGAGGGTCCCCTAAATTATCGTTCATGACGACGAAGGAAAACTAAATGAAAAATCTTTCACAAAGTTTTCAACAAACACTAAGAAAATTATCAAATAAACTGAGTAGCTAAACAAAGTTAACTACATGTATAAAAAGACTGCAGAGTTAAAACTTGAAAAACCGCAGTGGCAAGAATAAACCCAAAAAATGGATGACTAACCAGTGTGAAAACCGGCTAGGCCAAACACTATAATTAATTTTCTAAACTTCAAAACTAAGTAATGAAGAATAAAAAGAAAACGTGTGCTAGCCACTAAGAGAAGGCTAGTAACAAGGTAACTACAGAACTAGAACAAACCCACCAAGAACACTTGAAAAGGAAAAAGAATGGGAGAAAGGTTTATCATCAACAGCCTTGAAGCATGGTAAATAGAGAATGAGTTGGGGTCGGAAGTGGATATGCGTGACCGGAAGTGGGAAAGGGGGGATAACCCCACGGTCACTGGAGTGACTTGCTCTTTGTTATTTGGTAACTAAGCGTTCACGCTTAAGGTTTTTCCAGCCAATTGGTATGATATGCTATTGTTATTGTTTTGAGTGTTGGTACAGTATGATTATAATAGATTGTGCGTTTGTGTGTTAGTGTGCTGAACTAAACAACTTTACCCCTTCAGTCGCCGAGCCGATAGTCTCCCCTGTAGCTGCAGGCGCATTCATGCACCCACAGTGGGGTACTCAAAATCAATGCTTCGCGAACCTTATTTCTGAAACTAGAAATGGAAACAACCTTACTTTCGCTTCAGAACGAGGCTCAACTACTTCTTTCACTTCCGGCAAGCTGCCATTTCCTTTTTTTAGTAGTTGTATTGAATTTTTCAAAGTTTCACTTGGTCAGAAAGTAAAGTTCCCTATCAAATATGGTGGATTTTCATGTTGGCGAAGGTTTCTTACTGGAAATTATTGTCGATGTTAGTTTAAATAATGAAT
Organism: Phymorhynchus buccinoides; assembly: GCA_017654935.2. Lineage (NCBI taxonomy): Eukaryota > Metazoa > Mollusca > Gastropoda > Neogastropoda > Raphitomidae > Phymorhynchus > Phymorhynchus buccinoides. The sequence continues at coordinate 72,864 of JAGGCT020004091.1, read as the reverse complement.
TTTTAGGCTTTGTTAGGTGGGATATCGACAGTGAAAGGGTGATAGAAGATCGTAGTGCAGTAGAAAGGGGGTGGGTGGGTGGGTAGCCGATGTCAGTGTGACTCAATGAAGACCATCTGATATCGATTTGAGCCGTGATTGCGATTTGGTACCGATTTTGACTACTAGGTTGAATTCAAAGAACATTTCGCCTTTCATAATATTCTTAATATTTCCGGGAGTTATTTCGTTAAAAGTGATCTTCAACATGAGTTAATTAGTCAGTGGGCGAACTTTAAAGCAGACGGCACTCATTCCGACCGTGCCGAAACACAAACACTTTCGCTTTGTTGATTTTGCTTCTCTTTTTTTTCCCCAACAAAACATACACGGACAACAAAATGCATTGTATCAAAACTTTCCTCAATCATCTCTTTATTAGTATTCCAATAATCAAGTCTGCACACAGCACACAGAGAAAAGTAGAGCATTTTTAATCAAGTGGATGTAGGCGTTTTTTGCCGCCTCAAAAAGAATGCAGTGACAGAGTAAGGAACGTCAAAAAAAATGCAGTGTGCTAAACGTTAACTTTGTACCAAAAAAATGTGGTGTCATCATCATGTAAGAATGCATGCATTAAAATTTGGAAATGAAGAGTCCTGTACTTTTTTACACCTTAATGGATACAAGACTACATAAACCAACTGGACACTGCGCTTAACATTTGACTTGATAACCTCATGGAATCACCTGTAGCAGTGTTATTGTCTCCTTACAGAGGTCTATATAGAATCATTGTTGATTGTCTCCTAGCATAGGTCTAATACCTAATCACTCCTGATACAGTGATTAACTCTGGCACAGGTGTAAATAGAATCACTGCTTCATGGTTTTTTACCTCTTGCCTGCCAGGCCTGCGGCTCCTAGTCCTACGAGAAAAATAAAGTCAGTGATGTAAATGACTACCGTACTTTTCGGCTCATTAGGCGCTGCTGTGTATAAGGCGAATAGGGCAATTTTCAAGAAAAATCTGACAAAATCCAAGTAAAAGGCGCCCTCGTTTATAAGGCGATACACACCTCGCAACAGAAAGTCGAAGTTTGAAGCCCGTACACGTCCTGTAAACGATTACCGACCGCCATTTTATTGTCATAAACAAGAGTTGGCTCCCTTCTCAAATAATCTAAACTTCTGTTTTTGCGACTTCCGGTTGTTGTGTTTGGCCAATTCTTCACGAAAACTGGTAGAATTATGGCATTTTAAGCTCTACAACGATGCTTTTTACATCCAATGAAGGGTTGTGGCATCTGTTGGACGGTATCTCGGACGATAACAGGGATTTTGAAGCATTTTAACGTGAGTATTCGTCATATCGGCGACTCGCTACCACTTTCGATGTTGTGACTCACAGTAGACTGTACCGAGTACGGCAATCGTTGCCTCTCTTCTCACGATTTTGTTCACTTATAGGGCGCCCTCGTTTATTAGGCGCATAGGTCGAAATTGGAGAAAAAAATATCGCCTTATAGTCCGAAAAATACGGTAAAAAGCAGATTTTTGCTTTAAAACAGCCAAGAGTGATATCTCTCCAGACTACTTTGCCAGATTGACTCTCACCAGGTTTCTTTTCAGCTTTACATTTTTTAAAGGTTATTTTCCCTTTTTTTCCACAGAAGATTGAGGTTCATTACTTTTATAATATATTTCTTAACTTTTTAAGCAACTAGTCTTAAAAAAGTTGCAACATTTACCTTCCCAGTCTGTGAGGACCTGTGGTTTTTCCCAGGTCGACTCCATAGTGCGGGAATTGTAGTAGTAGCTACGACCGTCAGTGTTTTTGTGTTCTGACCACTCTGAAACCTCCGGTGGTTTGGGAGGAAGCTGCAAAACAACGCCATTCATTCATTAACATTCTAACTATAAGTTTAATGTTTTAAAAAATATCTTGTAAATAACCAAATACACCCCCTCCTCTACTTTCCCTCGAAAAAGGAAAAAAAATCATGACCCTTTCCTCATAACTTTCAGCACATCCCCCCACCCCCACAAATTGGTTACTAATTCTTTAACAGCGTTGCATGAAATATGTGACTTACTACTGCAAGCATGCTTATGGTTCTTGGCAGTTACTGCGACAATGAAATGCTACCCCCACACATAACTCAGAAGTTCTAGCCTTACAGTGACGTACCTGTGAGGAAGGTGGCTTCTGCAGGATGGCCGAGTCAGACACAGTCGTTTCTGATGGTGCAGTCGCTGTGTTTGGAGCTCCTCCTGCTGCTGCAGGTGGTGTTCCTCCTGCCTGTCCCTGACCCATCATCCCTGCCTGTTGCTGCTGCTGCTGCTGCTGTTGTTGTTGCATCTGTTGCATCATTTGAGGGTTGAATCCCTGAGGGAACCCCATGGGGAATCCCTGAGGCATCCCTGGCTGAGGCATCCCTTGAGGAGGCATGCCCTGATGACCTGACATGCCCATGGGGGGCATGCCCTGTTGAGGGGGCATGCCTTGTTTTTTTTTTTTTTTTTTTTTTTTTTTTTTTTTTTTTTTTTTTTTTTTTTTTTTTTTTTTTTTTTTTTTTTTTTTTTTTTTTTTTTTTTTTTTTTTTTTTGGGCCCATCCCTCGTTGAGGGGGCATGCCTTGCTGTGGGGGCATGCCTTGATGAGGGGGCATGTTTTGTTGAGGGTGCATTCCTTGTTGAGGGGGCATTCCTGAACAAACAAAAACACTGGTGGTCAGTGTTTCAAAGAGATTGCTCTTCTTTATTGTTATTGTAGGGCTTGTTTTCCAGCTGCTTACAGATTTGTTTTCGATCTCCAAAGAGATTAGGATTTTTTTTTAAAGCCATACTTTCATATCCTTTGCAAAGTTGTTTCAGATGTCATAGCTGAATCTATGTTGTCTTAGATCAAACTCATCAACAAATATGAATATCTCTGACCAAGGCCCAACTTTGTAGAAAAATCTACCTTTCAATATCAGGCATTCTTCCTCAGTCACTTCATTCAAATCCTCCACAAAACCCAACCTCTTCAATCTTTCCTGCTGTACCCTGCCCCTGACTCCTTAATGTCTCTTTGAATTTTCCCATTATGTTTATGCAAGGAATGGGCTTGCCTTTGCACGTGGATGCATGCTTCCAGGTCTGTCTTTGTCTGTGTGTGTGTGTGTGTGCATTCATGTGTCTGTCTGCATGTGCAAACGCCTGCACATGGGTGCGCATTTAAAAAAAAAAAAATTCTTGCTGGTGTGAGAGTACAAGGTCACTTTGTGATGGCTCTCTGGTTGCTTGTTTTCTAGCTTAATATAATTTCTTCTTAATCAATGTAAACATGTTTTGTAAAGCGCTTAGAGGCCTTGCGGAGAATAATCAACAAAGAAATTTGCATCATCATCATTATTTATTATCAATATTATATAATAGAAAAATTTATGACAATGAAAACGCGATCACGTCATGGTCTCTACAAAAAAAATTTATATGCGGTTACATTTCAAAGATTTCATATCAAGACTTCTGGCAGAGATATAGTTATCTGCACTACTACATAACCCAGTGTAGCATCTAATTTTAAATCATTAGTAATATTGTTCTATGTCTGACCTTGCATAATAATATGGTTTTGGAAGATGTGAGAGAAACGAAAGGACAATACCTTGCTGAGCAGCATTCTGCTGATCCTGAGGAGCGCCCTGCTGAGAGGCAGCCTGGCCTGTAATGTTTCAATGGAGTGTTAACACATAACAGCCTGTCTCAGACAGTGAGCAAGCAAGTGAGCCCTTCAGATTACCTACAACATAAAATCTACATTACTCTCTTCTTTCTTTATCTTCAGATACACCTTATCCTTTTTTAGTTCATGTGTCTACGTTATCATCAAAGTTTCAAAAAGCTAAAGGTGCAGCTCCAAGCATAAAGAAACATTGTTTATGAGTACCTTAAGTTGCTTTATCTTTTTGCCACGTCTTACAAGAGAATGACCCAACACCAAAAGTCTTGAGTCTGCCGTTTCTCAAATTGATCTTTGCAACAACAACAAAATCCCTCTTCATCCCTCAAATACTTTGAGAAAAAATTATAAAGCTGAGCTTAATCGCAATACTAACTCTCAACATCAGATCACCAATTTTGTGAAGAAAACTTATCATGATTATGAAAATCAGCTATATTAGTAATACAAGCATGCAGAAACAAACACAAAATGTTCTCAGTCCAATTAAAACATTATTTCAGCAAAAATACCTGAAAGGAACATGTGTTCCGTATCTCATCATAAAGAAAATACCCAAAAAACAAAATAAACTTAGAAAAGAATGAACACAACTTCCTTCTTCTCAACATTACTCCAAGGCACAATATTATGGAAAATCTCTGGTCACCTGGATGAGCAAACGGCAGCCAATACAGCAAGAAAAGAAAATGAAAAACTAACTTATTTTGTTAGTAATTAGCAGCAAGCGGTTGGTTACCTTGCGCTACAGCTGCCTGGGCGGCTGAAGAGGGAGTGTTTGCTGAGGAGGCTGGCCCTCCAGGCTGCTGGTTCTGGGCAGCCATGGCTTCCACCTCCTCCTGGGTGATTATCTTCACATTTTCAGGCTTAGTCCACACCGCTTCACGTGTGCGCGAGTGATAGTAGTACACCTGTTCACATCAACAACGCACACACACACACACACACTCTTAGAAAAAAGAAAAAGAAAGCATGACAAGAAATAAATTAATTAGTCAAGTATCAACTTCCACCGATGACGTACCAATCATTTGCTATACATTAAAGAGAGTTCAATGCTTATTTTCCTGAAACTTTACGGACAAGATAATAAATCTCCTTGCACCCCGGCTTTAGACACTAAATTAGACACATGTACATTCACGAACAATAACCTGGGCCTATATTTCCAAAGAATACCAAAGCTTACCACAAAATTCCAAGTGAAAATAAATGAAAAAAAAACAAAAACGAGACAAAAATTTATTCTTAAAAATCATTAAAATGAAAACAAATGCGATAGATAAAAACTAAACAAAATCAGTTTTCATTTAGAAAAACAATTTACATTACAATTTACAAGAAAGAAAATAACACACTCAAAAACCAGTTTAATCATAACCTGTAAATGATTTCACTGAAACCAATCCCCACTCTTCCCACATGACACAACAACAAAACTAACTTATAATTCTGCAGAGCTCTGTAAAAAAGAGAGAAGTTCCAGAAATCAAACCAATGCCGAAATTACCTTTCCGTCACCAGCTTTTGTTTCCACCCAAATTTCTTGGTTAGCGTTGTTTGGAGGCCCTTGCTGCTGCTGCTGCTGCGGGTGTTGCCCCACCATGCCCATGCCATGGGGAGGTCCCATACCACCTGCCCCAGAGTTCGGAGGGAAGCCTGGCGGGGGCATGTTGAAGCTTGGTGGGGGAAACCCAGGTGGGGGCATCATTGGTGGTCGCTGGAAGAAAATTGATACAATCTAATTATATATTACCGATGACTGATTGGGTCAAATAAAGTCTTTAGTATCTCTTGTTTCTCTCACTGCCACTCGAGTGCTACTCTCTGTTTCTCTCTTCTGTCTTATTGTCAATACACGCTTGAGATTTTACATAATGAAAAATAGACAAGCACACACATACACACAAACCCCATAGATAATAATTAATTCAAACTACTTACCATACCAGGTGGTGGCATCCCAGGTGGTGGCATTCCAGGGTGACCTGGGGGAGGCATACCCCCTGGGCCATTCATGGGCATGTTGTTTGGGCCTTGGCCAGGGCCAGGCCCATTCATGGGGCCCATTCCTGGCCCAGACGGACCTGGGCCTCTGGCACCTGGTCCTGGTCCGCCAGCACCTGGACCGCCAGGTCCTCCAGGTCCACCTGGGCCTCCCGGACCTGGTCCCATTCCCTGGGGAGGCCCAAAGTTAGGATCAAAGGGAGGCCTGCCGTACATGTGTGGGCCCCTGGGCCCACGTACAGGTCCACGGGGTCCATGTGGTCCTGGAGGCCCACGCATCCCATGAGGAGGTGGTCCTCTCATTCCCATAGGTCCAGGAGGGCCTCGGAATCGGCCCGGTGGTCCTGGTCCCCTGAATGGGGGGCCCCTGTAACAGTAGCAGTAGAATACTTTGGGTTTACGAAACTTTGACCTTTAGGCTACATCTTTGTAGGACAGTCCAGCACCAATAAATTTAGCATAATCAGTAACTAGTATTTTAAAGTTAAACTAAATTCTGAGTATTAATTAGTTATGGACTTATGATCCCTCTCTCCCTCCCATACCCTAACTTTCCTTTCTCCAGCCTTGACACTGCGTCAACTTCCCACTGAACGGGTTCAAGCTGACTGGGCAATTTAAAATTTATAACATCTGTCTTTAAACATGTCCATGCAGGCACATCCCTATTAACTATTCAAAATGAAAAGGAATGGAGTGACTCACACTTATTTCAGTCTTTTTTTTTCTTTCAAAGACACCTGAATGATTACTGTGGGCCCTAAAGAGAAGAATTACAATGATGTCCCAAGGCCCCGGTCAACTCATAGGCCATTGACTTATTAAGATTGAAAATGTTCTATTATAAGTGTTCTCCCCTGTCAGGACAAATAATTTGTTTTGTCTGATTACATTTTCAACACTGACACGCTTTTTCCTACTGATTTCTTCAAGAGCCAGGACATTGTCCTATTGATTTCTCTTGTCACAGGACAGTTTGTCCTATTACATTTTTTTTACTATTGTAAGCAACTACAATGTATCACACCATGAGCAAATGCAAAGGTTCTGTAATCAGCGTTATCACTTTTTATGCGTCACTGTGTGTTATGTGACTGTAATAAATACAACACACACAGAGATGAGAGAACTGTCTTCCACCTGAGGCAATAAACATCAGCCTCTGGAGTTATTAAAGACCCGGATTTGAACCTCCCCCCACCCCTCTTCCCCTGTCCCTCCCATACCCTGACCCTTCTTTCCCTGTCTTCCCCACGCCCCCTTTAAGCTTTAGTGTTGATCATCTTGATAGTCATTTTATCTTGACAGCTTGCATGCCCCCCACCACCACCACCTGTTGAAACATCATGATCTTCACTTAGTTGAAGGAGGATGCTCTTCTTCTTCGCTTTAACATCCTCCGTCAGCTTGTTGACGACTATGATGTATACAAACAGGGGTTTCCAGTATCATCTAAAAACACAAGTACTGTGGGAAAGGAGCAGCTGCCCAGATGATCAGCTCAAGGGAGGTGGGGGGGTAGGTGGGGAAGAGGGTGTAGAGAGAGGTCCAGGGGTGTCGGAAGGGGAAGGGGGGGTTCAGATCTGGGTTTTGAAGACCTCCACCGAGGCTGATGAAATTGCCTCAGGTGGAAGACTGTTCCATTCGCACACAGCTCTTGGGAAGAAAGAGAACTTCCTGTAGTTGGTCTTAGTAGCAGGAAGCAGGTACGCTGCCGTGTGCGACTGTCTCATCTGTCTGGGTGGTGGGTGAGGGACTGGCCTATGCTGAGTATTGATGGCCACCTCTCCATGGTGGTACTTGAAGAAGGTGGCCAGCCTTGCCGTTCTTCGTCTGTCCTTTAGCAGAGGCCAATGCAGATCCGTCAACATGTTGTCCACACTTGATGTTTGACGTGGCGGTTGACGACCTATCGGGCTGCACGACACTCCAACTTGCTGATATTCTTGGCAGTGTATGGGTCCCAGACAGGCGCTGCGTACTCAAGTGTGGGTCGTACTAAGGCCTTGTAGGCTGTCTCTTTCACAGCGATGGAGCCTACTTTAAGATTTTTTTGTAGGAATCCAACTTCCAAGTGTTTTGTTGGTCTTGTTTACTGTGTTGTTTATGTGGCCATCCCACGACAGGTCTTGTTGGATAGTGACACCAACTGACCAAGGTATTTTGCCTCTTTTACTGCCTGCAGCTTCTGGCCGTGAAGAATGTAGGAGCCAGGTTGTAAGTTCTTTTTTCTGGTCGTGTGCAGGGTCTGACACTTTCCTGGGTGGAACTTCCATTTTCCATTTATTTTCCCAATCTGCCATGTTGTCAAGATCTTGCTGGAGCGCCTTTTGGTCTTTCTGAGATGCGATACTTCTGTGGCAGAGGGTATCATCTGCAAAGAACCGAGATGTGGAGGACAGTTTGCCAGGCATGTCATTGATGTAGAAAAGAAACAAGGCTGGGCCCAGGACTGATCCTTGGGGTATATGCTATATGAAAGCACACACACACACAAAGTGACGTAGCCATTCACACACATGTATACAAACACACTGTGAGAGAGAGAGAGAGAGAGAGAGAGAGAGAGAGAGAGAGAGAGAGAGAGAGAGAGAGAGAGAGAGAGAGAGAGAGAGAGAGAGAGAGAGAGAGAGAGAGAGAGTAATATATACCCCACAAACCTAGGTGGCCCTCTTGGCCCCATGAAGCCACCCCGTCCTCGTGGTCCATTGAAACGGTTGAACCCCCCACGCATAGGACCGTCTTGTGGATGAAAGCCTCCCATCTCGTTCGGAGGGGGCATACCCATTTTCCCCATATCATTCATGTCGTTTGGCCCACCTCTGTTCATTTCGTTTTGCATGCCCATTTCTCTCATCGGTGCGTGATCACCGTTGGGGCCGTTGTCTTGCATATCATTTCCATGCATACCTCCGTGCATATTGTTTTCCTCTCTTTCGTTTCCCATTTGTTCTTGTTGCTTTTGGTGCATCATGTCAGATCCACCTCGCATATCCATGTCATCAGAGTCGTCCATGTCATCGTCCATCATTTGCTCCATCGCTTCTTCTTCCATGTCGTCCGCCATTGTTGCACGTACTTTATTAGCCAGCCTCGTTTTCAATCACATGACGCCGTTCATAAAAAAGATGGAATGTAAAATCTGTGCACCCAAAAACTAGCCTAACCTCCGCCGAGGATGTTTTCGGTGGCATCTGCATCCATTGTTGACAGAAATCATTAACGGATTATTCGGCAAAATTATCAACGCATTGATTGTCTTCACACACAAGACTGAAATAATAATAATTTATAACAAAGCCTTTTGCTTCATAAGCTCTACATCAGTCTATGGCAAAATAACCTTCCCGATGAAGCAGTTAATGCAAAGTCATTAAATTCATTCAAAAATATCATAGACAAGTTTTTCCAAAACAAAATGTATTCAGTTAATATACAGATTTAAAGGAATAAAACACAGATGCCTTAGTAGTCATCAGTGAATGAAGCCAAACCAAATAAAAATCAAAAACATATTTAGAGGGCAAAAGGCTAAACAAAATAGCCTATAGTGCCATTTATGCTATGCTATGCTATGCTATGGGAGGTGACGTGAACAGATGGGTCATAAGTCATAAGTTAAGTTTCTTTAATGTCCATTGGCATTGTACAACGCACATGGAAACTTGTCTTCCACCGTGGAAAATACTACTAGTCAGTACTACTTATGACTAGTAGTGATAATTACATAAGGGCTTGATATATGGGCCTCGCGGCCCTTGTATGCCCTTTCATTCTTCTGGTATCTTGATTTGTATTTGTGGTTTGCACATTTTCCTATATTACAAATAACTTGAAGAAATAGGAATGGCCAATATTTTTATTCGTCAAATTCCTTCGATAAATGTTTTCATAAACGGTTCTTTATCCAGAAGATTTTTAAACATATTAGTACTTGGTAAAACTTAATGTTAGATGGTAAACAATTCCAAAGTTGAACGACTCTGTTAGAAAACGATAATTTTCGAATGTTAGTCTTAAAACGCTTTTGAAAAAAACTTACCATCACTAGCTATTCTTAGTTTTATCTACAGAACTACAGAACTTAACACAAAAAAATCTTGTAAATCAATGGTTAAAATGCTATATACTTGAATGAGATCACCTAGCTCTCACCCTTCTCCCCTTTAGTGAAGGCAGTTTCAGAAAGTTAAGTCTTTCTTCGTAAGCCGTTCTTGTTTTTACATGCTTTTACTAATTTAGTGGCTCTTCTTTGGACCTTTTCCAAGGAAATACTTTCATTTTTAAGAGCTGGAAACCATATACTACATTACCATATTCAAGATGTGGTCTGACTAATACATTATACAACTTCACGAATACTTCTTTAATTACTAGAACTGATTCAGATAATCAAAAGACCTTTTTATTAGTCTAACATTTGAGTTGCCTTTTTAATAACATTGTGTGTTCATCAAAACTTAATGTGGTGTCAAAAGATATCCCAAATCTTTTTTTTGTCCACTTTCTTCAATTTTATCAGTACTGTTATTAAGTTTCATAAAACATCCATGTTTTGGGTTACGTTTCCTGTAATGCAGTCTCTTACATTTTTTTGACATTAAAATACAAGTTCCAAGTGTTTGACCACTCCTGTAAAGTTACCATGCAAATATGCCTGGTGGACTTTCTCTCCGGTTGCTGCCAGAAGGTCGTTCTTGAGGGCACCCAATCAGGCTACGTGAATACCAGTCGGGGGTACCACAGGAGGGATCAGTACTCGGCCCTTGCTTATTTCAGGTTTACATCAATGACCTGCCAGAAAAGCTTTCATCCAACACAAGACTGTTTGCGGATGACACTGCAGTCTACCGACTCATCTTCTCAGGGGAAGACCATTAAACATTCCGGCATCGTTCTTACATTGGCAACGTGATGGCAAATGATGGCAAGTGCTGGCCAGCATCAGTCCTTCAATCGGTCCTATTCTGGCATGCCGGCATCGATCCTCTATGTACTTTGCCATTGCTGGCTGAACGCTGGCAAATGCAGTGTGTGCCAGTGTTGGATTTGCCAGCATTGGGTCGATTCTGGGGATATGCTGGCAAAACTCATTGTCCTCTGATACGATGTAGGCCGAGAGGAGGACTATGTGTGTCCCTGTCTACATAATTAATAAGGTCAGGTCAGGTCAGGTCAGGCCAGGTAGTTAGTTAGGACATTAGGCCTCGCGGCCTCTTCACTATTTTGTCCCTTCTCGATCAGTATGCGTCCCCAATTTCGACTACGCATCCCCGTCTCTATGTGTCACACACATTGCAAATGTCACCATCTCTATGTGTCGGGGGGGGGGGGGGGGGGGGGGGGGGGGGGGGGGGGGGGGGGGGGGGGGGGAGGGGGGGGGGGGGGGGGGAGGGGGGAGCGGGTGAAGGGAGGGGGTTAATCTCTGTATCTCTGTTTTAGGAAAGTGAGAACCTTAATTACAGATCAAATAACGATCGGCATAATTTGACAATGTTGATGAAAAAACCCAAAGTTTAGCTAGCTCGGCGCTCAACTAGCGGAAGCAAAGACACAATAATTTAAATATAATAAGAACATACATTTTTTTTTTTGGTAGCTAAGAAATGACGTAAGCACATAACTTACTTCCATCCAATCAAATAGATCCACCTAGACATTTTAGCCAGCCATTTGTAAACAGCAGACGTTGAAGGTGGTGAAAGAGGTTTATTTTTGTCTCTTCCTTCCTGTAAGTGACCAGTCAAACTTAACTATTCTCTTACTTAGGCCTACTTTAGTAGTGGTTTGAAGTTAGTCAGTACCAGCTTTTAACCTTTATCTGGAAAAAAAATGTTGATTTGATGTGTTTAGAATAGAATAGATGATTAGATCTAGACTTCACTTGGTTTTCTAAGCTGGGGCCGTTGCCAGCGTGTGAACTGTAAGTTTAGTAACCGGTCAAGGTGGTAGAGTACTAAGTAGCTAAGTGAGCGTGATATGATATATTTTTGGTCAGGGCTCCAATTCTACAGGACCCTCTAAAAGAATGTTCAGGGGGTCCCATAGTCATAGAGGATCCGGGATAGCGTCATAATGTCACGTGATTTTGTTGGTAACGAAAGTCGGACGCCATTTTGGCTGGAGCGCCGTTTTGGTTCAGATTACAGAGGTGAGCGTTGTCGCGTGCACGCTACAAGCGTCAGTGAGTTTCGACAAATCGTCACAATGGTAATAAACTGTGCAGTAGTTAAATGTTCAGGACTAAAAGCAAACATCAGAATTCAATGCGTTCCACCGCCAAGTATCTTAGCAACCCGAATAATCCAGCCATCATGGCCGACAGAGGTGACATTCTCATTTGCATACATGACCCGGATCCCTCTATTCCACTGCCACTGGGAGTGGGACCCTCTATGATCTATCCCGCCGTAAGTGAAGGAGTCCCTTGGGACCCCTTGTTTTGCGGGACGATTGGGAGCCCTGTTCAGTGTTCGTGTTATATCTTCTTTCTTTTCCCAACCACCATCATCAAGTTGATGGTTCTTCTTCTTCCAGTTGCCAGTTGGGGATGTTTATCCTGTCCTGCGCTCACCGGTCTTCATTCAGACACGCACAGGATGCGTGCTGCTATGTGAATTCGTGTCATCCATCCCACCGGCACACACGGCTTACTCGTACCGAATAGTGGAATGGGCTCGTGCGCGCAAGATCTTGTGCGTGCGTTCGCACACGGGACCTCGGTTTTAGGTCTCATCTGAAGGTCCAGGAAATAGGAGTAAAGTATCTTTCCCAAGGATACAACACCGTCACCAGCCGGGTTCGCAACTCTCTCCCCCCTTTCTCTCCCTCACTCATACACACACATACATTTTTGCTTTGTATTTCTATTTGAATTAATATTGTTGCAGAGCTTCAGATTGTCAGTGCGCCCACGTCATTGACTCATTCTTTTTAATAATGACGCATGTAATCACATTTCCATGATTGATAATTCATGACACAATGAAAGAAAAGTTTTAAACTTCAAAAGCTGTCTGTTCTGCCTTTTTTTTCCAAGTATATCTTTATAGCCACTAGTAGTTTTGCTAAATAAACTACCGGTAAGTGTTTTTATTTTCTATACAGACACACGTGTGCACCCACAAAAATAATTGTGCCACATAAGTGGCCCATCATTTTGAAAAAATGACCCCTCATTTTGTGCAGCCATGGGTCATATGACCCATGAAGTCTGAAAACAATGTGAAGCTCTGTGGATGTTTTCAGATTAGATTAACTAAGCATTAGCACCCTGTTGTTGTTTTTATTATGATATTGATGCATTCGGATTCAGTAACCCATTAACAACTCCAATTGTATCAAATCTAAGGCCTTTGTCATGTTTCAGTGCCTAATGTTTCATACTTTCCCCATATTGATACTCTTTGTTCCATGTTCTTCTTCTGCGTTCCCAGGCCATATGGCCGTAATGGGTGATGTACGTATATATGTCCGGTTTTCAGTTTTCAGTGGTCTCCTCGCTGTATTATGTGTATACAGCCAACATGTTATGATTTCAGACGAGCTCCCCAAAAAAAACTGGGGGGATGATTTTGTTAAAACAAAAGTCAGGAGAATGGGCCAATATGTCAGAAAGATAGTTGATGATAGAAAGCAAAGGGAAAAGGCAGAGTCAAAGAGAGTGGTAGATTAGAGAAGTTACAAGCACAGAACTTCCAGAAGGTAGGGGAACTATTTGTAGAAAAGGGCCCCCCCCCCCCCCTCCCCGGTATTCCCACGGGGGGTTGTTCCATATAAATATTAAGTTTCTTGAAGGCATGTGTGTTTTTCTTAGTTCCTTTACTATTTAATTCCTTTCACATTATGAAAATGTTTTGTTACATGTATTTGTTTTTCTTTTCTAGTTTTCCCTTTGGAGTTGGAGTACGCAAGTGCAGTAGGCCCCAGAATCCAAGACTACTTGCTGAATCATCTCTTCCTGCGGCATAAAGTATATGACTGACTTCTGTCGTTTCTGGTAAGCCAGATCTACTGAAGATATATATACCTTTTCTTTAATAAAACCCATTACAAATGTGTACAGCTGTGAAGCTATACTGCCCAAAGTAGAATATACAGTTACTCATACAGTCGAACCCGCTTATAAGAAAACCCGCTTATAAGGCCTTTGTCATGTTTCAGTGCCTAATGTTTTATACTTTCCCCATATTGATACTTTTTGTTCCATGTTCTTCTTCTGCGTTCCCAGGCCATATGGCCATAATAGGTGATGTACGTATATATCCGGTTTTCAGTTTTCACTGGTCTCCTCGCTGCATACAGCTAACACGTTATGATTTCAGACGAGCTGAAAAGAAAAAACATATTTGGAAGATTTTTTGTTTTTAAAAAAAAGTCAGGAGAATGGGCCAATATGTCAGAAAGATAGTTGATGATAGAAAGCAAAGGGAAAAGGCAGAGTCAAAGAGAGTGGCACATTAGAGGAAGTTACAAGCACAGAACTTCCAGAAGGTGGGGGGACTATTTGTGCAAAAGCCCTCCTCCCGGCTATCCCTAGTTGTTCCCTGTAAATATTAAGTTTCTTGAAGGCATGTGTGTTTTTCTTAGTTCCTTTAATATTTAATTCCTCTCACATTATGAAAATGTTCTTTTTTTTTCTAGTTTTCTCTTTGGAGTTGGAGTACGCAAATGCAGTAGGCCCCAGAATCCAAGACTACTTGCTGAATCATCCCTTCCTGAGGCAATTTCTGGTAAGCCAGATCTACTGAAGATATATATACCTTTTCTTTAATAAAAAAAACAAAAACATTACAAATTTGTACAGCTGTGAAGCTATACTGCCCAAAGTAGAATATACAGTTACTCATAATTTTAAATTGATTCTCAATATGAATTTCTCATTATTTCCAATTTATTACCAGCCCCACGTCTTTTTCAATTTAACCTACCACCACCATCTCTTTTCTCTTCTCTGTAGTGTTTTTGTTCAGTAACGGGTTGGTTTTTGTGTGTGGTATAAAAGGTGTGAACATCCTGGTGTGTGGAAACCCCTACATGAACAAGTCCATTTCCTGAAGTACCTGGAGAAGATGGTGCCCCGGGTGGTGTTCCCCATGGGCCAGGCGACATCAAGAGGAACCTCGTGTGTGGATGATGGATGGCAGGTGCTCTGCAGCTGGCTGACAAAGGGGTGTGTCTCATTGGTGAGCTTGACATGGTAAGGGACACTCGGAGAGAGAAATTCAAAATGCGTGTGTGTGAATCAGAAGTTATCGCTGTTCAATACTTTTTTTCAAACCTTAAAAATGTGCTAGGTGATATTGAAAGTGCATTCTGGTTTTTGTTTGTGGCACAAGCCACAAACCTATAACTCACTTTGTCTTTGTCTGTCTGTCGGTCTGTCCAAAATTGTCGCACATATTGTAAAAGAGAAAGAAAAGTACAGACACAAAAAAAATACTTGGGCATAAAGTAACAGAGTTGCATCTAGGGCGCGTGATTGCACGATTCACGCAATTTTTTGGAAAATCCCGCAAATGTGAAAAAGCCATGCGGGACCGCGCACGCAAAAAAGAGTCCATGCCCGCCTTTCAAACATGCGATATGCGCGATTGTTTTTTCCGCGAAGAAAGTCATTCCGAGCAGGGCTTCAACTTCTCCAAACAGCAAATAAAAAGCAATTTCATTGGTCAGTACTGTCAATTGTAAACGTGATCGGCCAATGAATGCGCGTTTAACTTTGTGGGCTTCCAAGTAAAATGGCGACCAAACGGAAGAGTGCGACGCTGTTCTATTTTTCTTTTAAAAAAACACGTACTTCCACTCCCACTTCGACAGCCAAAACCTGTGCTACAGAAGAAGAAAGTCCAGCACTAGCAGCTTCGTGTCCAGCAAAAACTAGTGAAGCAGTGAATGTGATTGCTGCCGAAACTGGCGCCGATGGTGCAAGTGGTGTTGATACTGACAGTGACAAAGAAATTTTACTGGACACAGAAGGTGAGGCCGTTAGGCCTACTGCCAAAAGTGGGAAACCGAGTAGATAAGAATGGGTCAAAAAATGGCCTTGGGGGCAAAATGCAGAAGATGGCTTGCGCTGTCAATTGTGTTTGAAACACTAAAAGAACAATGCATTCACGGAGTGGAGTTGGCTGATTGACCTGAAGAAGAAGAAGAAGAAAGCTGTGCAGAAATGTGAAATTGTTGAACATGGTGTGTGTGTGTGTGTACACATACCGGTAGCTAAGTTTTTCATTTTTATTGTACTTTTTTTTTTTTTTGCTGCCCCCCCCCCCCCCCGAAATGGTCAGAGATAACATTCTGGTTTACAGATTAAAATTATTGAAAAGCCAGGGGAGGTGACTCAGTGTATGTAACGATTGGAGTGGTAAAAATAGACCGCTTGTTGAGTGAAAGTGTTTGATCAAAAATTGTGTGTGTGAAGAGCATAATGTAAATGCGCTCGGCGATGCCCTTGTTTGTAGTTCAAATAGTCGCGTGCCACAAACGATTGCGAATCCGCGCTTGTTTTTTTAAATGTAGCTTATTAAAAAGCATTACAAAAGTTACACGTTTATGTGCTCTTTGTTGTTATAGAAGCATTGTCGCAGCCAAAAAAGTCACTCAGTCAAATAAATCGCCCGGCTACTATGAGAGTATGTATTTGCGACATTGAGCATGAACCACAAATTTCACTTTTTTCTAGGGTTAGGGTTAGGTAAATGGTTCAAGTACAGAAAAAGTGAAATTTCTGGTTGTCGCAAATACACACTCTCATAGTAGCGGGCGATTTATTTGACTGAGTGACTTTTTTGACTGCGACAAGCATTACTACTGTCGATGTAAGGATGTGAACTGTATTTAGATTGTCATTACAATATACCAACTTCGTACAGTAATATTATGTTTTCAGATACATTGATGCTTCTCTTTGGTTTATGTGCCTGGATTCTGCTTTTTTACAAGACCTCTGCCTGCATGCTTTTTTTTTAAATTTAAGGAGCAACCTCCGTTTTATGTCTTCCCTGTATTTTGTTCTTACCACCACTTATCACAGCCCAGGTAGTGGCTTAACTTGTGTAATGTTACATTGCCCCCTTATATCCCCAAAGGGATGCTGTTCCTGCACTGTACCAGGAATTAGGCTATTCCTGTATCCCAGGTTTTCAGGTTATAGCAGGGTTTTCTAGAAGCACCCATGCAGAGGAGTACATTTTTTTGTGTCCATTCCTTGGATATATTGGCCAACATTATGTTGATCAATTGTATCTTTGAATTCAGTAGATCAACTTTTTTTGTGTTTATGCAGAAAAGGAGATCTGATACGAAGACTGGGAAGAGAAGACTCCACAGCAGCACAGACAGCCCATGACTTGCCTCCTGTCCTTCATCCTCTCCATCCATCGTTTGCTCCCTGGCCAACATGTTAGGCCTACTTTAATAATTTTTTTTTTTAATGTTGTATATTGTTTGATTTGAGTGAAATGTTTATTGCCTTTTCTTCTTCTTCTTCTGCGTTCCCAGGCCATATGGCCATAATGCGTAAGGTACGTATATGTCCGGTTTTCACTGGTCTCCCTGCTGCGCACAGCCGACACATTCTGATTTTGGAGGAGCTCAAAGGAGAAAAAGTATTTGGAAGACTTTTTTTTTTTAAAGGCAGGAGAATGGGCCAATAAGCCAAAAAGATAGCAGATGACAGAAAGCAAAGGGAAAAGGCAGTCAAAGAGAGTGGCAGATTAGAGGAAGTTTACAAGCACAGAACTTCCAGAAGGTGGGGGAACTATTTGTATGGAAGACCCCCCCCCCCCCCCCGGTATCCCCACGGGGGTTTGCCTTTCAAAACACTAAAAAGTTTTACACATAAAAGAGACTCTCTCTCTCTCTCTCTCTCTCTCTCTCTCTCTAAACGTTATTGAAAAAGTACTTATTTGCTTTAAAATATTCTTAGAAACACTTGGAGATCACCAGGAAAACACCCTTTAGTTTTGCAGAGATCGCAACACTCACTTTGCTCTGGTTTCCTAGAACAATCAAATTGTCAAATAGGTGATTCCTTCTTGGCAGAGGTGCTGAAGTCAAATCCTTTCAGTGAAAGAGAAGGCATGTGCCTTCCCTTTTCTAATGGCTGCATTAGTTTAGACAGAATCGTTTATACAAAATTTTTGCAGTACAAGCCTTTTTTTCTTTTTTCTTTAATTTTATGGAGTTTACCTAAAGGAGTTTCGCTCACAACAAAGGAAATAGCTTCATTTTTTGTTACTGGATTACAAAGAAAATGATTCAACCACAATGAGTGGCCTCCACCCACCCCATCCAAAATGACTTCTATCTCCGCCAAGGAGGAATCGACGTTTTAATGGTTTGATTTATAGGAAACCAGAGCAAAGTGAACGTTCCGATTCTTGAAAAGGCTGTGTTTCTGATGATTTTTATGTTTTTCTTGCAAAAACTCATCCGTCAGGGTCCACCTTTCAACCCTAGTCTAAGAACTCTAAATGTTGTGACTTTCAAGTTATGGTGAGTTAGGTCGATTTCCGTTGTATATAAATCTGTCTTGATTTGAATTGAAACGAAACAGAAATACAGTGGAACCTCCCTTATAAGGCTTTCAAAAACCTCCAAAATGCTGTCTTATAAGGGGGGTAATTTTAATACTTACACAGAAGGGCAATGTCTGAGAGAACAAGTTTTACGTGGGAGAAGTCTATATAATGGGAGGTCTTATAAAGGAGGTTCCACTGTAAAAATAAAACGTTTCCTTACATTCTAATGTGAAAGGCAGTGGTACTTTTCAATTCTAATCACTGTCATCCTATCCCTTCCCCCCACACACACACTCTTTATGAATTTATCTCTGTCTCTGTTTATTTGAGACCTGTGTATTTGTGTTCTACTGTATTTTTCTGACTATAAGGCGCACTTGTGTATTCGTGTTCTAATTATTTTTGATTATGGATTCAAATATAATTATTGTCAATGTATATTTTGACTTGCCCATGGGGATGCCGGGAGATCTTTCATACAAATAGTTCCTCCACCTTCTGGAAGTTCTGTGCTTGTAACTTCCTCTAATTTGTCATTCTCTTTGACTCTGCCTTTTCCCTTTACGTTACCGTACTGTTATCTGCTATCTTTCTATCTCACTGGTCCATTCTCCTGCCTTTTTCTATAAATTCTTACAAAGATTTCTTCAGCCGAAGTCAGACATGCTGGGCCTATTTCTTAGGCGCATAACGGCAGCATGACGCATCTACGCTCATATGACAGAAAACTGAGCGAACGAGAAAAAAATGTCTTATTATCTATGTCATACGCCACGACACACAATCTGAAGCAATAATTCATTGACATTGACCTTGATTGCTTTACCATCATCAAATTTGCCATACATCAATGCATTTATTATGCCAAATTTGAAGTCCAACGGTGTAGAAGTTATGGCCTTTTACAGATTTTACGTTTTCAAGGTCATACATCAATGTGACGATTGCAATTATTTATGGACCGATGTCTTCCTCTCTTAGTGACACACCACCACACAAAATTTGAAGCGATTCTGTCAAGCGGTTTGGGAGAAAATTTGTCCGGACGCACGCATGAACGGACAGACAGATGAAACAAAAACAATTCTTCCGGAAGCTTCAGGAACTAAAAAGGGTAACAAACGTTAAACACATACTAGTAAGAAAAAAGACATAAAAAATGCCGTAGCAAAATAGATCAGAGAGAAAAAGGAACATTCAAAAATAGATTTGTAAGGAAAGATAAAAGAACAGATTAAAGATCCGTGGAGACAAAAATCAGATGAACTGGAAAACTGCAGATTTTGTTGGGAGACTTTATGGGGGGAAAAGATATAGTAAAAGACATGGTAGGCAGAAAAATAGAAAAGGTAATAAAAATTAAAAAAAGGGGTGGGCACAACTTGGTCGAGAACACCACCGCCACATGAAGGGCTTGGTCTTGAAGTACAAAGACCTAAAATACCTGTTATAGACATATATATTTTATGTTAGTGAAGCTGCAGTCTCCAGCCATGCCTTAGTATGCAGGCATAAGCCTACTACTGGGTACTGTTCATACTGATCTTATCTCTGACCCTGGGCATGTGAAAAAGTTGTTTTTGCCACATGTTACCCGGCCAGAGGCCGAGGTATTGCGATCGGTCTGTGTGTCTGTGTGTCTGTCTGTGTATCGATTATCTTAAAAACTACTGTTTAGATCTTGATTAAAATTGGCAGAGGGGTAGACAGCTTGAAAAGGAAGCTTCCTTTCATTAATCAACACCGTGCTGACCTTGACCTTGAAGTTTGACCTTGAAAACCGAAAATCTTTAAGGGGCCATAACTCACACACCGTTGGTGTTAGAGTCTTCAAATTTGGCATGTAGGTACTTTGGCTTATGCCCGTTCTGATGGTGGCATACCGGTCAAGGTCACGGTCCGGGAGATCGGTAGGCCTTGAAAGTTGTAGGGCTCTACAAATTGGGTTTTAAGCCATATTTTCCACATTTGTACTTAACAGAAGTGCTTCAGACTAGTGACTGTCTACACACCTGCTTGCTCCCTACGTTCTTCCTCGAGCTCTGACTGCTGCACACTCAAGGTTCTTCGGGTCCACACGAAATCTTTTTGTGAACGATCCTTCCACTATTTAGCACCTCACTTATGGAATTCCCTCCCACAACATGTCCGCTCATCTGACTATCTCCGCCTTTCGCTCTGCCCTTAAAACTCACTTGTTTCGGACATATTTTGATTAATGTTTGTGGGGGGTCCGTTTCATTGCAGGAATCTTGTAGATTTTTTAAATTTACAATTATTTTATAATTCGTAAGTTATGTTGAACTTTAAATGCTTGTAAATGAGGTAGAATGGTATTTTTGTTCTTGCAAAATTTGTCTATTATACTTAGTTATGTAACTGGTATGTCGATGACAGTATGATTTTATTTCAAGTTGTAGTATTGTATCCAAAGTTGATTGTGAATGTGGTCTATGTTCCTTCTTGATTGAGAATGTGAATGTGGTCTATGTTTCTAAGAATGTTTATATTGTAACTATTTTACTCTTATATAATTGTGTGTGTGTGTGCGTGCGTTCATGTGTGTTTGTGTATATATGTGTGTGTGCCTGCGTCCATGCAGGTGTGTGTGTGTGTGTGTGAGAGAGAGAGAGAGAGAATGTTGCATGCAATCATCGTGTTTATTTTACTTTCTAATGATTGCCAACCGCGATCGTAGAGAGCAGATTGGTATTGTTTTCACTCGTGTCTGAGGCGGACTATGTATGTATGTATGTTTGTATGTATTCTCTCTAGCGTTTGAACGGATAGACTTAGGATGCTCAAATTTTGCATGCGGGTAGGTAGTAGGAAGATCTAGGCCAAGTTCGATAATGAAGGTTATGGGTCAAGGTCACGAGCCGAATAACACTGCTGCGCGGTTGGTAATTTAGCGTCTTAACGCTCTAGTTCATTATTTGTTTGCCTTTAATGTTCTTGTTATCAATGTAAAGTGCACTGAGTTCATCTGAGAAAGTCCCCCTGGCGGGCTTCCACCTTTCATGGTGGGGGGGGGGGGGGGGGGGCTTACGGAGAGTAGCCCAACAGCCTCCTAAAGTCCAACCACACGTCATCGTCGTAGGAGGCGGGCAACGGCTTAGGCTGGCTTATGTGGTCATGGCCCTCCCGTGGGGATACCGGGGGGTCTTTCAGCAGAAATAGTTCCCCCTTCTTCTGGAAGTTCTATGCTAGTAACTTCCCCTACTCTGTCACTCTCTTTGACTCTGCCTTTTCTCTTCTTTTTGCTTTCTGGCGTCTACTTTTTTCTGCCTTATTGGTCCATTCACCTGCATTTTTTCTATAAAACCCTTCCACGTTTTTCCTTTTTACAATTTATGACATGCCAGTTTTGTTTTTTATTGTACACTGTCTGGCATCCATACGTGATAATTACGCACTTGAGTGGGCACCTGTTGTCCATTCTGCAGTGCATATTAGCTTATATAGCATTTTTTATGTATTTTAGCTTTCTAGTATGTGTTTGTTATCCTTTTTTACTGTTTTTTTTAACCTGGATCCGATAAATGAGAGTATGGTAGCTCCACGTTTCCAGCACTGTGTGGACTTATGAGCTATAGGGTATAATGATGGAAGTGTCATGTTATGAATTGTACTACATTTTTTGTTTTCAGGTTTTTGTACGTTGTTAAGATTCATGGATTTGTGTTTTGCTATACGTGGTGGATTTTTATGCGGTGACAGTCCTGAGATAACCATAGCTGTTGACGGGACTATAACAGACTAACTAACTAACTAATCTGAGAAAGAGCGCTTTATAAATTCCCATTATTATTTTTGTTTTTATTATTATTGAACTTGTCCCAGAGTTTAATGCAAGTTATGATGTTCACGCTCCCACAGTACAACAATGTCAATCATTTTCGAGTTTCTTGTTTCCATGCGTGGTCGACTGGTCACAAACGAAAAAAACACGTGATTTGAGTAACTAGGCCTAGGCTTTTCAGGCCGGTGTCATGAGAAATAAGTGGCTCCCATAAAATATCTACCTTTCGCGTGCGAACTATAACCATCCTTACCTTAACCCTATCCCTAACCACGGAAAGAACCAAGAAATAGAGCAGGAGGGTGTAAATCTACATATTTGCCGAGAAATCGATGTACAAAGCCATGTCTTCACACCGGTGTGAAGAGAATATTCTACCTCATGAAATAAGTAGGCATTCCTCATTCGAAGTGTTTGCTTGTCCGCCATTGTGATTTTTACAAAACTAAGTGGCATGGCTTTGTACATCGATTTCTCAGCAAATATGTAGATTTACACCCTCCTGCTCTATTTCTTGGTTCTTTCCGTGGTTAGGGTTAGGGTTAGGATGGTTATAGTTCGCATGCGAAGGGTAGATATTTCATGGGAGCTACTTATTTCTCATGACACCGGGACTCCTTTCATTCATTATTGTCATCATCAGCACCATTTCCTGCACGAAATACAAGCACACGTTCTCTCTCCCTTGTGAAACTCAGTCTCTTTTTCGTTGTTTTAGTTTTCGCACAACGGCAAAATGGCCCATTTTTCTTTTAATTTAAAGTATTGTTTTGAATGAAATTTGAGATGAAACCGTTATCTAAAAAAATATAAAAACAAAGTCGAATTTGAAACGTTTTTTGTTTGTTTTGTTTTTAAAATTTTCTTCTCCTTCTACCAGTCATGCCCACCTGCCGTCACCGGCAATTACTGGCATAATACATGTACTGGGGTTAAAAGAATTCTGCAGCGCGCGGAAAGAAAAAACCCACAGTGGCCACGGGTACGGCGTTGTTGCAACACTTCTTCCTAGTCAAAAGTTTCGTAAAGTTTTCTTATTTTGTACGCTGGTTTAACGCATCTTGGTAAGGTATAGGATAGGGTTAGAATACGTCAGAGTTAATGTCAGTAGTTTTTAAGACATTTGCGCACAAATAAATTTATGCATCCTATGATCGAGCGCCGTACCCCGCAGTCTAGAGAATGTGAGATACGGGCCCGTACCCTGAGCCTCTGCCCAAAACAAAAACAAAACTAGATAAATAAGGGCCTCCTAGGGCGTGCCACGGCTGAGCACCACTAGCTATACGGAGAACTGAGACCCAGCCGTGCACACATCAATGGGGGTTCAAATTCGACTTTGTTTTTATTTTATGAATACTTATAACCCAGCAGTCGTCTGTGTGTGTAGTTTAATATAAACAGAAAAGTCTAGCATAACCGTGTGTAGGCCTATTTTGAATTATGTGGTAACATTTACGGTCCCCATGCGAAGATGCTAAGACTGATCATGTAACATTTTGTTGTTGTTGCTGATGTTAATTTGCTTTTGTTCACTAACTTCAGATGTTTTGTGTATGATCTTGATTTCATTTTAAAATGCTGCTGTTTTAAAAATATAAATTTGGAAGCATCAAATGTATTGGTACTCATGGTTTCCCCCCCTCCTCTCTCTCTCTCTCTCTCTCTCTCTCTCTCTCTCTCTCTCTCTCCCCATCTGTCGATGTGTGTATGTATATCAATGTCTTTCTTTTCTCTTTTCCTCTTATCTCTTTCCCTCTCTCTTTCTCTGCCTCTTTCTATACTCTTTCGATAGTCTTTCTTCTTTCCCCTCTCTCTATGTATCTTGGTCTTATTCTTTGTGTTGTCATCTGACCGTACTCTATGCTCTATGCTAACATTTATACAAAACACCCTCTATAGCACTGTCTCATAATTCGGTCTTTTGGGGTTATCTTTCTCTACTGTCTCGTTTTGAAGTCGGTTTGGGGTAGTTCAGGTTCCAAAATAGAATTTTAAAAAACGGAAGTTACCTACCTTACAACAACTATATTTTGTTCTTGTCTTCAAGTCTTAGGGTATTAATGTGGTCGTATCAAGTAAACAAATAAGAACATAACTGTTTATAGTCAACGAATGTAAACACATTAAGAAAAAAACATGAACCAGGACTTAATATTATTACATCTCCAAAATGATAACTGAGCCATTAAACACCCCTCCATTATGATTACGGAGCAGCCATGTCGTGTTTACAGCATTTTCTAACCGGAACTAAGTGTCCTAACTGGCACAGAACTCGTCTGTTACTTCCGTTTTCATTTCGCAACAGTGCTATAGTCTATGCTCCCGTAAAGCCTGTACTTTCCATGCTCCAGTAATACCCGTGCCCCAAACCCTATGTTCCAGACCCTTCATGTTAAATTCTAGCTATATAGCCGTACTCAAAACCCTATATGCTCCAGTAATACCTGTATCCAAACCATCTGTGCTCCAGTAATACCCGTATTCAGAACCCTCCATGCCCCTGTATCCAGATCTGTGTCCCAGGTATACCCATATTCGGAACTCTCATAATCCCTGACTACCTGTATCCACCCCACCCCCCATAAATACCCATTCAGAACCCTCTATGCCCTATAAATACCCGTATTCAGAACCCTCTTTGACACAGGGTAACACCTGTATTCAGAATCCTCTATGTTCCAATAATACCCGTTTTCAGAATCCTCTATTCCCATTGAATACCCATATTCAGAATTCTCTATGTTCCAATAATACTGTTTTCAGAATCATCCATCTCACAATAATACCGGTACCCAGAACTGTCTGCCCCAGTGATACCCGTACCCAGAACCCTGTATGTCTCCACGGTACCCAGACCCCTCTAACCCAGTAATACCCATGCCCAGACCCCCTCCCCCTTCCTAAGCTCCTTGATATATTACCCATAACGTACCCAGAACCAAACTGATTCTGGCACAAATCTGGCAACAAGCAGATTAGCCGTTATGGCATTGCCAGATCTGGGCCAGAATCATGCCATCACTACCACATCAACACGCACAACTGCCACAATCAAAACGACACGTCTGCCATCATTCATCCAGAATGGAACAAGAATCAAAACGATGTACTGCCCAGTATCGTGCCAATACACTGCCAGCATAGCAACGATGTGACCACTACGACGCTGGCCCAAAAGGTAAGATGCCAGCATCGTCCCATAACTGGCTCCCCATCATGAGCCATCATTTGCCAATGCTGGCCCGACACGAAAAGGGGTGTGCATAGGAAATCGTGACAAAGCAGGTACGATTACATGCCAGCATCGTCTCAAATGATGGCATGATGGCAAAAACGACATGAAGCCAGCATCAGAACGATGCCGGAATGCTTCTCCAGAGAGCTTCGCGACTACAGTCTGGGAGCACCTGACTGGAACATCGTAGTCTCCTGCTGCAGCCGCCATGTCTGATGGCCCCACTCTGGGGTCGTCAGACTAACAAGCAACAACAGCCCCCCCCCCCCCTCCCCCTCCCACCTTTGATCCCCTCTCCACCCCCCCTCCTCCCCCTGTCCCAACAAATCAACAGTTTCCTAGTTCTCTTATCTGTGCTCTGTGTGTTGTATTATTTCTTCTCAGGCCTTGAGCCTTTTCTTCCGGCAAAAGTGGTCTAGAACCTCCCCGGTTCCGTGGCAAAACAATCAAAGCGTAATTGATTATGGGCCACGTACAGTCATTGGGTCCCATGCAGACCCATTGTGTCCCAGGTCCGATATGTCCCACTCCTGGGACATGATATCGGGCCTGGGACACATTTAGCCGGATCAACCAGGAGTGGGACACATCGGGCCCGGGACGCGGAGATGATGTGATTAGCGTCCAATTGGTCGGGGACCCTTATGGACGATGTTCTTGAAGACGAAGTCTTCCCGTTGAGATGATGATGACGATGAAGAAAAGTCGGTGATGATGAGACAGGAGTTCGTGACGTAGCAGACGTCGTCGTGGATGATTCCTGGAACACGTTGCATACCCTGGACTCGCGGATACACTGTCGGCTGTGGAAACATTTCGAACAGGATCCGAGTCGTGAAGATACCTGCAGACCGACAGTGGCCCGATATCATGATGCTGGAGTCAGCATCGTCACAGTTCAGGGCGTATATAGATGCGAGCATCTGTGAAGCTGTAGTCCGCTTGTCTGGTCAGTGCCGTTGGCGTCGATGGTACGTGTTGTGTTGAGCAGTCTTCCCCTCCAAGGCTGTCTTCAGGCCGGCCACCGGGCGACCTACTCCGTATCGGGAGCTGGTGTCATCGCAGGCTGCCATGAGACATGCAGGCAGAGTCGGGTCGTCTTTGCAGGCGGGCGTGGTCCTTTAAGAGGGGTCCTCATCCCAACAGTGAGTGCCGCTGCGCCGAAAGTCCCTCTCCCAGAGGTTGAAGAGCAGCGTTCCCCACACCCCCTGGGGAATATACACAGCCAAAGCCCACTGCTGGGTGCCGGCGGATCATTGACAAAGTCAAATAAGCAGAGATGATGCAAGTCGCTGCATGTCGTCGTGTCGGTCTGCAAGTTCCTCAGCTCTCATCTGGTGAGGGACTGAGGAGATCCTGTGTCGCCCTTCCCACCGGCTGCCACCCAGTAGGACGTCGAAGGCAACTTGCTACTTTTGCGTTGGAAGCATCACATGATGAGAGAGTCAGAGTCGACCCTTTCACCACGGACTCCCGGTTGGGAACTATGATGAACCCCCGGGACGCAATGGGTTTTCAGTTTTAAGGAGTGCTTTCATATAACTTACTTGCCATCTTCATTTTGTTCCCGATTGATTACAACTTTTTTCTTGCAGCATTTCACCAAAGTCATTATTGACCATTATTGTGACTCGGACAAATAGTGTGAAGAGGTCAAAGAAAAGAAAAATGAAAGAAATTAAGAGAGAGAGAGAGAGGGAGAGGAGAGAGAGAGAGAGAGAGAGAGAGAGAGAGAGAGAGAAGAGAGAGAGAGAGAGAGAGAGAGAGAGAGAGAGAGAGAGAGAGAGAGAGAGAGAGAGAGAGAGAGAGAGAGAGAGAGAGAGAGAGAGAGAGAGACTCAGACAAGGACTTCTAATCATAAAAAGCAGATATTATTTATTATCTGGCTTTGGAAAGTTTGACAAAGGAGAGTCAGTAGCGCCGACAGTCCATCCACAACCCCCGCCCCCTCCCCCTTGTCTGTTAGACCACGGACTTGCTGGGAGCTGAAAAGCGTTTTAGCCTGTCCGAGCAGCTCCACCAAAGCTGGGCACATCAGACTACGGACACTGTTTTGTACATTTTTTGTAGCATCCCTCCCCCGTCCCTTCCTTTGTTTCTTATATGGTCTGTGGTACTTATCTCTCTCTCTCTCTCTCTCTCTCTCTCTCTCTCTCTCTCTCTCTCTCTTTCTCTCTCTCTCTCTCTCTCTCTCTCTCTCTCTTTCTCTCTCTCTCTCTCTCTCTCTCTCTCTCTCTCTCTCTCTCTCTCTCTCTCTCTCTCTCTCTCTATCTCTTTTTGTCTGCCTTCTTCTGCCTGGCTTCTCTCTCCCTCTTTCTTTGTCTCAGTGTAGATTCTTCTTCTTCTTTTTTTTTCAATTGAGCATCCCACTTCAACATTTTGAAGATTTTGATGCTATCACAATAGGGGGCTTCCGTAAATATTGATTCCAAATATGACTGGCTGCCCAGATGGTCAGCTACACGGGGACATGGAAGGGAGGGGCAGGGCGAGCGATTGGGGAGGGGGGGGGGAGCAGGGAAGGAGGGGTTTGGTTTGGGACTGGGGGAGGGGGGAAGGGAGGAGGAGGAGGGGTTAGATCCGGGCTTTGAATTCATCCACTGAGGCTGATGTTGTTGCCTTGAGATGGAAGACAGTTCCATTCTGCCACAGCCCTCGGAAAGAATGAAAACTTCCGATAGTTTGTCTTGCATGATGG
The DNA here is from genome assembly GCA_017654935.2 of Phymorhynchus buccinoides. Classification (NCBI taxonomy): domain Eukaryota; kingdom Metazoa; phylum Mollusca; class Gastropoda; order Neogastropoda; family Raphitomidae; genus Phymorhynchus; species Phymorhynchus buccinoides. Next base: position 44,884 of record JAGGCT020004091.1, on the reverse strand, counting down.
TAGTAGGTAGGCTGCGGCATGCATTTGTCTTGACTGTCGGATTGGTGGATGGGGGACAGGCCTATGAGGAGTGTTGATGGCCATGCACCTCTCCCTGATGAAACTTGAAGAAGGTGGCCAGCCTTGCAGATCGCCGCCTGTCCTTGAGCGGGGGCCACTGCAGCTGGGACATCATGTTGTCGACGCTGGATGTCTGACGATGACGATTGACAACCCAGCGTGCTGCGCGGCGTTGGACCCTCTCAATTTTTCCGTTGTTCTTGGCCATGTGTGGATCCCAGACAGGTGCGGCGTACTCCAGGGTAGGTCTTACAAGAGCCTTATTGTAGGCTGTTTCCTTAATAGCTACAGAGCCTACTTTCATGCTTCTGCGGAGAAAGCCGAGGGTTTTGTTGGCCTTGTTTGTTATGCTGGTGATGTGGGTGTCCCAGGAAAGATCTTTTGATATTGTGACACCCAGGTATTTAGCTTCCTCCACAGTTTGCAGCGTCTGGCCATGAAGATGATATTTGCCGGCTTGCACGTTCTTTTTTCTTGCCACATGCATGGATTGGCATTTCTCTGGGTGAAAATTCATCCTCCATTTTCCCTCCCATTCTGCCATGGTGTCAAGATCATGTTGAAGGATTGACTGGCCCTGACCCGATTCCACAGTTTTGTGACAGAGGGTATCATCAGCGAACAGCGGTCTGGAGACTGAGGACAGGCGTTCCGGTAAGTCGTTGATGTAGAGCAGGAAGAGGGTCGGGCCCAACACTGATCCCTGGGGGACACCTGACTCTACTGGCACTGTCTCCGATGAGGCGCCGTCCACAACCACCGCCTGTTTTCTGTCTGTGAGGAAGTCATGGATCCAGGAGTTGATCTGCCCCGTGATTGAGCTTGTGGACCAGGAGGGAGTGGCTCACTTTGTCGAACGCCTTGGAGAAATCCATCACCAAGACGTCCATCTGCTTTCCTCTCTCCATGCTGTGAGTGAGCTCATCCACAAGCCCAAGGAGCTGGCTTCCGCATGATCTGCCTTTCCTAAATCCATGTTGTTCCTCCCTCAGGATTCGGTTGGCTTTAGATTTCAGTAGGATTCCAGTGGATTCCTGAATTCAGAGTTACCCCAAAGACCATATGGCGAAATTGCCGTCGGTTTGCGCTGTATCACCTTTCTAGTTTAATATTTTATCTGATTTTTGAAGTCGGTTTTACCAGGTTTCGGGTTTTCAACCTCTGTGGGTTTCACCAGTTTCGGGTTTCATGCACACACCCCAAAAAGAGCTTCCGGTGCAAAATGTCGTCTGCTCCAGAGAGCTTCTTAACCGGAAGTAGATTGTCCACGCAGATTACGCAGGTGCTCGTGATCGATGTTTTATTATTTGACAGTGTAGAGTCAACCAAGGCCTACACAGCTTGACGAGTCTATTATGATACTTGTATATAAGTTTCCGTTGTCATTAGGGCCTAACTGATGATTCTTTTGAACTTTCCAAAGTGAACAAAATGATGGTCGACACAGACAGCGACACGGCTCTCATAAGTGTTCTTGATGATGATGATGGTAATGGAGATGCTGGGGGGACTGGTGATCATAATCCATTTACGTTCGATCCTAATAATATCAGTCATACAGATGGTTATCAAGACTACAACAGGTCTACCCACGGACCGCGCTCTCCAACAGGATCGACAGGCCGTGGCTCAGCCTCAGGAGAAGGGGCCAAAGAAAGCTCTCCTCTTCTTGGATCAAAACATGAGCATGATGTTGGGTTTTGGAATATGTTCCCCGATGACCCTCGTTTTGAAGAATTAGTAAGGCATGCAGAAGACGCCATTGAACACAACGTGTTTCCTGTGAGAATTTACCAAGGATCCAGTGGCAGTTATTTTGTGAAAAGCCATGAAGGTGTAAGTATATTAGCACAAAGTTACATACATGTATTAATTTTACATTTTATACAATTTAAATTAGACAGCAGTGATACAATGCAAACATATCCCATCAGTCTCCCCCTTCCCCCTCCTCCCCCCCCCCCTCTTTTTGCCCTGTCCACTCCATTCATTTTGGGCAGTCTTCATTCCACCATCACCAGACTATTTTAATGCGGCATCATGCTCAAATCCGCTCATCCGGTGCGAACTGGCTTAGTCACTCCAAGTCCAATCTAAAGTAAAATGCTGTTTGTTTGTTTGTCGATCGCCGATCACACTTGGAGTCCAGATCTTGAGACGAAATTGGCGGTCCTCTGCAGGGTGTCCACAGACCCGTACAGCTTGTCTTGGAGGGGCTCCGGCGTTGGGCCATATCTCCTCCCTCAGTGGCCGGAGGCCCCCACAATCCTGCAGAATGTGAGCCGAATGTGTTGTCTTTCTGGACACATCCTGCAGGTATCAGAATCCGTCTTTTTCATCTAATAATTAATTGCCGTCCAGTCTCTTCTTTGTTTTGTGTATCAAATAAGAACCGGATAGACTTTGCATCTACGCTACCGAGAGGCCTAAAGCCTCTGCCTAAGCGCAAAGAGGGACCTTCTTCGAGCATCTGTCAAGCATTGTGAGCATATTATTAATAGTTTTTGAGATATTCACGAAAGAAAAATCGGAAAAATCAGACCAGACGAACTTTGCTAGTCATGAAACTGCCATGATCACATCCCTACTATTCCGGCTAGTTACTCACTAAGTTACTGAGCTGGTCAGTGACACACAGTCACGGGGTAGAACACACAAGGTCTCAAACTTTCCAGTTCACTCAAAAGGTTTCCTGTTGTTCGTAAAGGCAGTGGTTTATTTAACCTCATGTGGCATTCAGGCTATTCTACCTCATGAGCGAACATAGACGTTAGAACTCAGGCTATTTTCCCTCACACTCTCTCTGTCTTTCTCTTTTTCTGTTTGTCTGTAGGTTTTTCTCTCTCTCTCTCTCTGTATCTATCTTTCCAGTCCAATATAACTCAGGCTATTTTGCCTCATGAGGGAAAATAGAACTTAGGCTATTTTCCCCTCACACTCTTTCTGTCTCTATGTCTTGTTTCTGTTTGTCTTTCTCTCTCTGTTTCTCTGTCTCTCTCTGTGCATCTCTTTCTCTGTGTGCCCCTGCCTCTCTTTCTTTATTTCTTTCTTTCTGTGTCTTTGTCTCTCTCTCTGTTTCTCTCTGTCTCCCTCCCTCTCAGTCTCTCCCTCTCTCTCTCTCTCTCTGTGTCTTTTTTCTGTTTGTCTTTCTTTCTCTGTCTCTCTCTCTGCATCTCTTTCTGTGTGTGCCCCTGCCTCTCTTTCTGTCTCTCTTTGGCTTTCTCTTTCTTTCTTTCTGTGTCTTTGTCTCTCTCTGTTTCTCTCTCCGTTTCTCTCTGTCTCCCTCCCTCTCAGTCTCTCACTGTCTCTCTCTCTCTCTCTCTCTGTCTCCCTTTCTGTCTTGTGTGTCTCTTTTTCTGTGCTGGGAATATAGAACTCTGGCTATTTTTCCCCTCATACTCTGTCTGTCTCTCTTTTTGTCTTTCTCTGTGTCTCTGTCTGTCTCTCTGCATATTCTTTCTCTGTGTGCCCCGGGTGCCTCTCTTTGAGTCTTTCTGTCTCTTTGGCTTTCAGGGGGGTGGGCTGGAAGGGGGGGGGGGGGGCTGGAGGGGGGGGACGGGGGATGAACCTCTCTGGTTGAACTAAGTAGGCTTTCAGTTCATTTTTCTTTTTTGTCCTTTGCCGATCTAGTGATGGCAAAGGAGTATGTTTTCGTTCGGGTTTGTTTCCTTTGTTTGTTTGTTTGTTTGTTCTTTTCTGTCTGTCCCAAGGATCTCCCGAACCGCTTGACCGAATCACTTCAAATTTTGTGTGGTGGTGTGTCCCCATGAGAGGAAGGCATCCGCGCAAAACTTTTTGCCGTCCTGACCTTGACCTTGGCGTATGACCTTGAAAACCGAAAATCGTTAAGGGGCCATAACTTCCACACCGCAGGTCCTAGAGTCTTGAAACTTGGCATGGATGTACTTTCGCTTATGGCCATTCTGTTGATGGCATACCGATGAAGGTCAATGTCAAGGTCAGGGAGATCGGTATGCCTTGAAAGTGGTAGGGGTCTAACAATTGTGTTTTTCTGTCCCAAGCATATCTCCCGATCCGCTTGACCGAATCGTTGCCAATTTTGTGTGGTGGCGTGTCACCATGAGAGGAAGGCATCCGCGAATAAATTATCACCGTCGTGATCTTGACCTTGGCGTATGACCTTGAAAACCGAAAAATCTTTAAGGGGCCATAACGTCCACACCGTTGGTCTTAGAGACTTCAAACTTGGCATGTAGGTACTTTGGCTTATGGCCATTCTGATGATTGCATACCAGTCAAGGTCAGGGAGATCGGTAGGCCTTGAAAGTGGTAGGGGTATAAAAATTGGGTTTTCAGCCACAAAAGTAAAAATATAATATTTCGTGGACCCGGCGAAGCCGGTACTCAGCGTTACCTGTACTTGGCGTTACCGGTACTCGGCGTTACCGGTACTCAGCATTGCGCTAGTGATATATAATTTTTTAAATTGTATATAAAAAAAAAAATATTATCAAGATCAAGATTCTTTAATCAGCCAATGCATTGTAATACAAAGGAAATCGTTTTGGTTTTGCACAAGACACAATCCAACAACAACGAAAGCATGCACATCGAATGGACAACCAATATAAGAGAAAAACAAAACAAAACAAAAAAACAGATTACATTATTGTGTATCAGTCTCTCTCTCTCTCTCTCTCTCTCTTTCTCTCTCTCTCTCTCTCTCTCTCTCTCTCTCTCAGAAGATTCTTTCTTTCTCTCAGACGCACACCTACACATACACCAACACACACACATACGCGTGCATACACATTTATACCAACACATGTCCCACCTCCTCACACACGCACTGCACACTCACACACACACACACACAAGACCGTGAGCATGCAGGCACACCGATTAACACAAGTCTAAGCAAAATAGGATACAAAAATACCCCTAGGGGGGTGAGCCTACTGAGTTACAGTGAGTATTGATGGCTCTGACAGCAGAGGGGTAAAAGCTGTTCTTCAGGCGGTTAGATTTGCACTTAAAAGAGCAGAACCTTTTACCAGAAGGGAGTGATTGAAACAGATGGTTGGCTGGGTGTGTGCTATCAGATATGATGGATTTAGCTTTGCGTCTTATGCGCACACTATAGATGTTATCTAGGGATGGCAGTTTGTGACCTATGATTTTTGAGGATGCCTTGACGACTTGATGGAGTTTCCTTTTATCTCAGTTTAACTGAAGCTGATCCATACCAGACAGATATTGAAAAACTGTGTATGCTTTCGATGACAGATAGAACTGTGTCAAGACTGCTGTACTTATCCTAAATTTCTTGAGCTGTCTTAGAAAATATAGTCTCTGCTGTGCTTTTTTGCAGGATGATGTGATGTTGACTTCCCAGCTTAATGTATTTGAAATGTGCACACCTAGGAATTTAAATGATTCTACTTGCTCAACTACCTGACCGTTAACAGATAACGTTGGGAGAGGAGTTTTCTTTTTCCTGAAATCAACTATCATTTCTTTAGTTTTGGAAACATTGAGCTCAAGATTGTTAGTGGCACACCAGTCAACCATCTTTTCAACTTAATCCCTGTACCCTGCCTCATCGCCATTAGTAATGAGCCCCTCCATAGTAGTGTCATCAGAAAACTTAATAACTGCAACAGATGGGTTTACAGAGCGAAAAAGTCATTGGTAAATAGCAAGGGAGATAATACACATCCTTGGGGGGCACCAGTGTTTAAAATGACCTTTTCCTATACGTGACTGCCAACTCTGACAACTTGGGGTCTGTTGGTGAGGAAATCTGCAATCCATTTACACAACCCAATATTCACATCCATACTAATGAGCTTCTGAATAAGTTGAGATGGAACAATAGTATTAAATGCAGAACTGAAGTCAATGAAAAGAATGCATGTCGCTTTCTCTCTGTCTCTCACTGATTTTCTCTCTCTGTCTATCTCTGCCTCCATTTCAGACTATTTCTCTGTCTCCCTGTGTGTGTCTCACTCTCTGCCTGTTTCTGTTTCTCTCTCTGTGCGTTTCAGTCTCTGTCTCTCTCTGTCTGTATATTTATCTCTCTTTGTGTGTGTGTCTTTCTCTGTGTGTGTCTCTGTCTCTCTCTCTCTCTCTCATATATATATATATGTCTCTCTGTCTCTGAGAAAGAGAGAGAGAGAGTGAGAGACAGAGCGACAGGGGCATAGAGAGTGGAAAGACTGAGACACAGCCCACAGTTATTTGTTGGAGGACCTGTTTGCCACTTGGTGGTGTACACCTTCTAGTTTGCCTGTTGCACTGGCAAGTACACAACACACATTATTTCAGCAAAACAGCCCTGCCTCTTCACTGAAAAGTGTAAATTTATGGAACTGTACTCTACTCTGTACTCTGTTAAAGAAAACAACTGACACAGACTGCAACGTCACTCTGCACTTGTATTTGTTTGTGTGGTACTCTGTACTCTGTTGTTGTTGGGTTTTTTAACACGTACTCCTAACATTTCTGAGTACAGGAGCATTTTAGAATAAACTTGATTGAATTGTTGAATTAAACTACCAAACTGCTCATGATTAAATTTGGAGGAGTACATGAGCATTTTATAGTAAACTGATTGAATTGTTAAATTAAACTACCGAACTGCTCATGATGAAAGTTTGGGGAAGGGTTCATGATGTACCATTTCTGTGATTGAGGTTGTGTTTAGGTATCCAATAACTAGTTGGAAGTTTTCAGTGCTGCAGATTTGTGGTCGAGAGCTCTGCTCTTTTGGCCTTTGTGACCCATTGTGATCTTTTGTGTTTAAACTTTTGTTGTACTCCCAGTTCTAACATAATGGGAGTACATTGGGATGGGAACGAGGGCTGTGTGTTGTCCTGTCCGTGTGTGTGTGTGTGTGTGTTTGTGTGTGTGTCCCCGTATGTGACCCAAAATGTGTTCCAGTTCATAGCGTCTAAACCACTGAACCGATATTAGTGAAACTTGGTGCAATGATTCCTTAGACCTTGCAGATGCTTACCACGATGTCAGATTCACATAACGACAAGCCATATCAATCCCTGTAAAAAAATTGTGAATATTTAAAAAAACCACTGATTATTTACAAGATTATGGATGGATTTAATAACATTTTAAACGAAAGTAGGAATATTGAACAGGTGTCAGATTAATAACTTTTCTTGCAGTTGTAAAATATTGAATTTCTCAGTATTACCATACCGGTACAGGAATTTTCTAACACAAAAGACACGACTTGATGGTCAAGAATGAACTCCCTTGACAAGGGATATAATACACTCTACATGACCTTTCACCCCTCCAGGAATTAGACTGGGCCAATGCAGTAGGCCATTAGGCGGTTATAAATTCCTCTGTATGTGTCAGTATGGGTGGGGTGGGATGGGAGGGTTGGGGGGTCGTGGTGGGTGGGTGAGTGTTTACTTAGGTTGAGAACTATTGGGTCAGTATAGTAGTAAAAACTAGTATAGGCAGCAAAAGGAAAATCCGGAGGTAGATTGATAGGACCGCATCAATTTAGGGTGGAAGTGGGGGTGGTGGATTTTACTTCAAGCTTCTCAATTAAGGTTAGTCTTTAAAAGAGCCAGTACTAAAGTGAGAGCAAGAAAAGACTGAACTCAAAGACTGTATAGGGGAGGATAAGCATCCGGTCTCTTTTCCCTATATGAGTAGGGAGGACAGAAACACTGGTTATGTCCCTTTTAAACAGGACACATTTTGCACGTCGATAGGCCAGTTGAATTCTCCGTTCAAGTTCCAGTCTGAGTTTTTGGATAGCCTCCACTGTGAATGGTGTACTGTCGCCACTAACGATAACTCTATCAGCCCGGTTCGCCGAGCTCTTAAGTAATCCATCTTACCCTCTGTTAGAATAGCGTTTGGGGAGGTGATCTTTGCTGAACTGGGACTGGGAGTACTTTTATAAGACGCTTGCCTTCTTGTTTCTTTGTGTGTCTATCCACGCTATAGTGTGTGTGTGTGTGTGTGTGTGTGTGTGTGCCTCCGTGTTTGGGGTATTTGTCCCTCTGCACATGCGCTATGTGAGAAAATGCCTTTTTTGCATGGAAAACGCTATTTGTAATGGTTTGGATTCTAGGGGAGTGTGAAGGGGGGGGGGGGGTGACGTAAATGTAGTTATCGTGATTTCGTTTCGGGTTGTTCCTTATGATAAGTGCGTTTGTTTTGTTGTTGTTTGCTGCTCAGATTTTAAAAAAACTTCTTTGTGAAGCGCTTAGAGCCCCGTAAGGAGAATAAGCGCTATATAAGTTGTCATTATTATTATTATTATTATATCTTGTGAACCACTACCATTAATTAAACAGTTGTTTCTTCTTCTTCCTCATTCGCTCAGACACTTTCCTGTCAGTTATGAGTGTAGATGCGTCATGCTGCCGTTTTATGCGCCTAACTAAGAAATAGTTAGGCCCCAGCATGTTCGACTTCGGCTGAAGAAAATCTTTGTAAGAATTTATAGAAAAAAAGGCAGGAGAATGGACCAGTTAAGATAGAAGGATAGCAGATGACAGTAAGCAAAGGAAAAGGCAGAGTCAAAGAAGTGACAGATTAGAGGAAGTTACAAGCACAGAACTTCCTAAAAGGTGGGGGAACTATTTGTACGAAAGACCCCCCAGTATCCCCACGGGGGAGTTCGTTTCAAATGTTATTGTAAACGATACTTTTAAACCAAACTTTTCCAGTTGATTTACGTTACTGGGAGCATAATGTAAAACTGTATGCTGAATTTAAGAATCTGATAGGACCACCACCCCCCCACCCCACCCCCCCCTCTCTCTCTATGTCTATGTCTCTCTCGGTTTCTCTCTCTCTCTCTCTTTATTGTTCGTTTAGTCTTTCTTCTCCAATGGCCACATTCCAAAGTGCGTACGTTTACTTCTGTAAATTAATAAGTTGGTCGCCACAACAGAAGAAGAAGCATGTTTATGGGCTTGCCGTATTGTTACTCAAACAAGAATCTGAGAAGTGACGTCCTGCTTATTCCCGCACTCTTACGTGGCAAAGGCAGTCTCCACATCTTACGTGGCAAGTCCAGCAGCAGTCAACACATAATCGCCGCAGTCTTGTGAATCAGCTCAGGACTGCAGCCGTTCTCCTAGTTTCAAAACGGCCCCGCTGGTCGTCATTCGCTGTGCGTTGTCTGAACGATTCGCTGTCGGTTTTAATTGTTTGGCCCGAGAAAGGGGCTGACAAGACCGACCCACATTGACCCAAGGAAGGGACACACACTGTACATAATGTCAATAAGCCTGTTTGTCATTGAAAGTGGTTCTAGTTCATTTTCTAGTTCTTCTTGTGCTTTTGAAGATTGTTGCAAAGTTATGTACAGTAATGTTGATAGCCTGTTAAATAAAAAAGATGAATTACTTTGTAAGATATCTGAGGCAAAGCCAAATATAATTTGTTTGAGAGAAATTCTTCCCCAAAGCCAAGTCTATCCCATGTGCCGTTCAGAATATGAACTTCCTAATTACGATATGTTCCTAAACAGAGAACCTAGGAGAGGTATACTTTTATATTTTGATAAAAAATTAAACTTGAGAGAGTGTGAAGCGAGTAGTTAAACAACTCAACCCTTTAAGGAATGTCTGTAGTGGTACTTTCAAAATGTGAATGGCGGTCTGGTACTTATCGGATGTGTTTACGCTTACCCCTAATTCATCTGTGGATAATACTAAGAGGTTGTTGATTTGTTTAAATTAGATTTCTTTATCTAAGGTTTGATAAAGTCCGTATCCTTGGTAGATTTTAATTTTCCAATGCATTGGAGTAGGTTATAAAATAATGTTACCATATAACTCATGATTTGTGGAATGTACAAGAGATGTTTTTTTTAATAAAACACGAAAGTGAAACGACACAAGACACAGAGATAGCCAAAGACCACAATGGATTATCTAATAATTTGTTAACGAGGATGACCTTATTCCTGCCATTTACTCACCGGTCCCATTTGTAAGCAGTGATCATGATGTGCTAGTGTTCATCTTATGTGCCTAGAAGTAAAAATCAATACAGGAAGTAAACTATAAGTTTGATTAAACAAGGGTAATATGGTAAAAATGGAGAGACATTGGTAGCTTTGATTGCTCAGTGCTGGAAAATGTGAGTTGGAGATGATATACTTTGTATGTTACATGTCTGGTAAAGAATAACATGGACATGCACAATTACCTAGAATTTCTTACACAACAAACAATCATCAACCCATCCTGGATACCCAAAAAGGTGCTTGAAAATTGTTACGAAAAGCAAAAACAATAATTCAAATTTTTTAAAAAACGCAAGGCAGTTGCCAAGGCTCATGTAGAAAAATAAACGGAAAAAGAAGAGGGGAAAGGGCCGCTTTAGAACATATTAGAGAAATGAAATAAATAGCAATAGCTGTTGATAAAAAATCAAGAAAAGCTTTCGAACAGAATGTTGCTGATATAGTAAGACAAATCTAAAGCATTTTGGAGATATGTAAATGAAATATGTAAGACTAATACAGTTGTACGTGCACTAAAGAAAGAAAATGGGGCGAATATGTTTGTTGCTGATGAGGACAAAGCTGAAATTCCTTTTAACAATTTTTTTTGCCAGTGTGTATTTACAAATTAGGAATGTAACCACTGTACCCGGAATTTAAGCAAATGGTGTAAAACTCAGATGGGGTATCTGTTGCTGAGGTTAGAGTACCGTCTTTGGCTGTACATAAAAGTTAAAAGGAATTAGATGCTTCAAAGGCACAAGGGTCCAGATGGGGTACCATCTAGAGTATTCAAAAAAAGAATTGGCTAATGAAATTATCTTTACCTCTTACCATACTATTCAATAAATCACTAGAATCGGGTCAAATTCCTTAAGAGTGGAAACAACAAATGTCACGGCTATTTTTAAAAGGGATCACGGTCTGGATGCAGGCAATTATAGGACCTGTTAGCTTAACGAGTATATCACTTGCCAAAATCTTAGAGTCTTTTATTAGAGATGCCATCACTTAACCCATATTGAACGATATTACTTTATTGTTTGATGTGTCACATGGTTTTAGAAGTAAAGATCATGTACATCACACGCTTTTGGAAGTTATGGAGGAAATAACGAATTACTATATAATCATGATTTGTGTTGATATTAGAACTTAGACTTTAGGAAGCTTTTGATAACGTACCACATGAAAGAACTTTTGAATGAAATTAAGATCTTTATGGACTAGTTTGGAAATCTATATGTATGGAGGAAAGATTTTTTGTCTGTAGCACTGCAAAAAGTTGGCGTTGGGAATTAGCCCTCATTCAGAGACCGAGGCAAAAAAATGTTTCTTTAGTGGAATCCCCCAGGAGTATCCTGTGGTCCTATCCACTTTTGTTTAACACCATTTTTTATATATTAATGACCTACCGAATTTGTATACATTCGTCATTCAAGTTTTTTTGCTGATGACCACCAAAGTTTATAATAATCATGTAATTAGTAACTACTACAAAATAACTTTAAATAATAGGCAAGAAATGGACAGAAAATGGAATCTTTTATTTTAACACAGGTAAATGCAAAGGTTATTCATTGGGTTAAAAGTAAAAATCCAAGTGTTTGATTATATTATACTATTGAGAAATTATGAAAATGTGGTGTGGTCCCCCCCCCCAGTCACAGAATGTGGAAAATGGAAAAAGACCTTAGGGGTAAACTTTCGTCAGGATTTCTACATTTGACAAACATATTCAAACGGTATTAATACCTTGCTAATAAGATGATTGTTTAATTAAAAGAAACCTTTGTAATATTATCAGGATATTTTATTAAATTATAGCAAGCGCATTTACTAAGACCGCCCCCACTTAGAAATAATGGAAACATCATATTGTTCCCGAAATATTAATACCAGTCATCAGCAATTGAAAAGTGCAACGCAGCAGCAAACAAAACTTGGTCAAGGGATGTAAAAATAAATGGTGGATTATTATAGGAAGACCTACATACCAAACGGTTTTTCTATTCCCTCCTCAAAGGAAGAAAGAATTAGAGGGGAATCTCATTGAGGCCTATAAAATTATTCAATGGTCAGTTGACTTGTCTTGGAGAAATTCTTTGATTCTCCTCACTAATACCAAAGAATACACTGACTCACTACCAGAACTAAATGAGAGCACCTGCTATGTACAGAGATGATAGTAGTTACAGAAGAAGCTGTCAAAAACAAACTAAAGAGATAAATGTTAAACAAAGCTCAGGGTCGCCGACAAGGTACCAAAGCCCTGTATTGTAACAAGAAACTGAGTTGACGAATTAGCACTTGCCCCTCACAATACTATTTAATAAAAGCTTAGAATCAGGATTATTACCAGACATGGAAGACAGGGGCCGAAGTAAAACGCTATATTAAACAAGGGAACAAAACTACCCAGGAAATTATAAGACCGAAGTCAGCTTGACGTGCATAGTGTGCAAAAACTGTTAGAGCGCAATTTGTCAGGGACTCTAAATAGTGAACATATACCAGATTTTAAAAAATTAATTCAGATTGCCAGCATGGTTTTAGAAAGCGTGACGTTTCTTGTATGACACAACTAGTTTGAGGTCATGGATTATTTACTAAACTCATAGAAAGATAAAGAAGAGCCTTCGACATAGTGTATCTTAGATTTTCGAAAGGCCTTCGATTCCGTCCCTCACCAAAGACTCTTTGTTTTGAATTAACGATTATATGGCATAAAACGGGGCAACATTTTATCATGGGTAATACGATACACAATTTTTGGACGACATGCAGAAAACAAAAGGTACGGGTTGGGAATAAATTATCATCAAATACTGACATACTGAGTTGGTATAACCACCAGGAGCATTTAGGCCCAAATTTTTATCACTATTTTTATCAATCACTTCCAATCAAGTACAAAGCGTATGCAAAGTGTTCGCACTGATGATACCTAAAATTTATAATTCTTCTGATAACTCAGATGTGGTTAGCAGAATGATATAAATAGACTTATTGACTGGTCAAACAAAATGGAAACTATATTTTAATGCAAATAAGTGTAAATAATGCATTTGGGGTTAATAATTCCAACTAATAGGAATATGAAAATATCGCCGGCACAAGATAAACATGTATTAGATACTTGTGTAGAAGAAAAAGGACTTGGGAGTTAATTGAATTCTAAATGCAATTTGATAGCATATTACAACAGTCTGGTAATAAAGCTAATAGGAATGTTAGGGTTGATCAGTAAGAACTTTTACAGGACTAATATAATGTGTTTCATTAATCTATATAAAAGTTTTGGTTGACCACATCTGAGTTATGGAAACCAAATTTGGAATCCTATCTTAAACGACGAATCATTTCAATTGAGCGTGTACAGTAGAAGCTACTAAATTAATAAATTCTAAGAAAATTCGGGGATTATAGTGAAAAGTCTAACACAGAACTTGATCTACATCCTTGGAAAATACAGAAGAATTTCGTGTGACCTAATTAATGGTATATATAAAATAAATTCTTAATGGTCCTGCAATACTACCCGCTAAGTTTTGTTTCAAGATTTCAAATGTTTCAAAGACTAGAAATCCATGAATAATAAAAATACTAACACAGTATAATTAAAACTAAACATCAGGAGAACCTTTTTCAGTAACAGAAGTGATAACTATTGGAACAAGACCTTCCTGCATCAGACAAACTTGCAACCTGATACTAACAAATTTCAAAAACTCCTGGACAAAGACCGGCAAGACCTTGGTAAATTTAAAGTACCAGTATGACGAATTCTAACCTAAAAAACACCGCACAGCTGTGCCGACGCACCAAAAGAGGAAAAGGAAAAAAAAAAGAAAAGAAAAAAAGAAAAGCACGCTTTGAGAGGCCGCGAGGCCTAGTCTTATCTTAACCTGCCTGACCTGACCTGAAATACATTTTGACAATAAATGCATATGGTAAGTTTTTATTAAAAGGTTCAATACTAATTAATAAAAAATTGTTGCAGCATCACGTGTTGCTAACGTGTTGGGGGGGAATGAGTTAGCCGATTAATCTCTAAAATGTGCACCTGATACTAAAACCTTTCCAAAATGCTTGGTGATTCTCCAATATTTAAATATGTTTAGAAGCTTTGTACTTGATTTATTAAATTAGGAAAATTGACCGTTAATGTGCACCCTTGACCACATTTTCATTGTAATGACTTTATCTATACGATGAGGAAACTAGACAAAAAGCTTAAATAAACAGCTTGATCTTTTGTCCCTACCACTACTACTACTACACTACTACTAACTATAATACTACTAGGACGGCCACTTGGCACACGTGAAGCAAGAACACACGTACTGCTGCTTCTTTCTACGACTCGACGAAAAAACGGAGACGACCACGTGTGTCGTGACACACGGAAGCAACACGTGAGTCCGTGGTGGCATTCCGTGTTGGGTGTGTCGGATCTACGTGCTTCTCCGTGAAGTTTTTACATCAGGGCCGTACCTATACACTAGTAACAGGGCCGACCATCTGTTTTACAACGTATTACAAAAAAAAAGACAAGAACAACAATAACCCTTTAGGGTCTTCGTCTGTGAGTATTTGTTTGTGTCTCCGGAGTCGTTTTTGTTTCAAAAAAAAAAAATAAAACGATATCCACCGTGTTTCACGACACTTTGTACAAATGCTGTTGATATATAGACCAAGCAACAAGCGGTGGTTTTGTTTTCCTGAAGTTTTTTCAACACGTTTGCATTAGTTTTTTCAAACTAGCAGAGTCCTGCTTCCCGGTGAGGGAGTTCCGCGCTGTGATTACGGTTCTTGGCCAGGGGTAGGGTCCTTTTTTTACACCTTACCTAACTGACTGACATCCACCGCACAGAAACCTGTAGTTTTGTTTAAAGTTTACAAAAACAACACAAGCAAACCCGTAGTTGTTTTAACACAACCACCTAACCGGCTTTCGGGGGGTTATTATAATCGACAGCACAACACAACAAACAACACAGCTCTTTCAGCCCTTCCCATGAAACCTAACACACACCATACTTTTCTCTCTTTAAAACTACTAACTTTTACTTGACTAACTGGTACTTAACTACTACAAGTAAGACCTTAAACTCTTACTTTGACAGTACTCTCTAGTACTCTTAACTCTACTTCTGTACTTTACTCTCATCTGCAGGCACGGGGCATACGCGCAATCGTCGCGAAGACGGATGCAAATTACGCATCCTCGCGAAAAAGAATAACGCATATCCGACAAAAAAGCGCGCGGCGAAATCGCGAGAAATACGACCGCTGCAGAACAATCATGGGGCGCAAAAAACGGGGACGGGCAACGCGCATAAAACGAAACGCGCAGGGCAAACGCGGCATCGCGAAAATCAGAACGGCAACGCAAAAAACAGATAAAAAAACGCAATAATTAATTCGCGACGCGAAAACAACAGTACTACTGGGCAGCTCTACTACTCTACTCTTACTACTACTACTGACTATACTAACTTCTTTACTGCTACTTACTCTAACTAGTATTAAAAAAACTCTACTTACTCTACTACACTCTCTCTAACTGCTACTCTATTACTCTTAATTACTTACTATACCAAATCGTCTCTGGCAATTTCTTACTGTACTAACTACATTCTACTTTAAAACTCCTCTCTTTTCTACTCTCTTACTTAACTCTCTCTGTGAAGTCTTTTACTACTAGTACGCTCTGCAGCAAGGATCTGTACTACTCTCTCTTCTCTACTGTTTTTACTCTTTAGTACTAGTACTCCTAATAGTTACTTATCTACTACTCTCTTACTCTTAAACAAGTACGGCAGGACGCAACCCGCGCGCAAAACATAAAAAAAAATTATCCAGACGGCATACACGCAAAAAAGATAAACCCATATCGCGACAGACAA
>JAGGCT020004091.1:10000-28448 GCA_017654935.2 Phymorhynchus buccinoides | reverse complement strand
ATGTTACATGATCAGCCTTAGCATCTTCGCATGGGGACCGTAAATGTTACCACATAATTCAAAATAGGCCTACACACGGTTATGCTAGACTTTTCTGTTTATATTAAACTACACACACAGACGACTGCTGGGTTATAAGTATTCATAAAATAAAAACAAAGTCGAATTTGAACCCCCATTGATGTGTGCACGGCTGGGTCTCAGTTCTCCGTATAGCTAGTGGTGCTCAGCCATGGCACGCCCTAGGAGGCCCTTATTTATCTAGTTTTGTTTTTGTTTTGGGCAGAGGCTCAGGGTACGGGCCCGTATCTCACATTCTCTAGACTGCGGGGTACGGCGCTTGATCATAGGATGCATACATTTATTTGTGCGCAAATGTCTTAAAAACTACTGACATTAACTCTGACGTATTCTAACCCTATCCTATACCTTACCAAGATGCGTTAAACCAGCGTTACATATACGAAATAAGAAAACTTTACGAAACTTTTGACTAGGAAGAAGTGTTGCAACAACGCCGTACCCGTGGCCACTGTGGTTTTTTTTTCTTTCTGCGCGCTGCAGAATTCTTTTAACCCCAGTACATGTATTATGCCAGTAATTGCCGGTGACGGCAGGTGGGCATGACTGGTAGAAGGAGAAGAACATTTTAAAAACAAAACAAACAAAAATAGTTTCAAATTCGACTTTGTTTTTATATTTTTTTAGATAACGGTTTCATCTCAAATTTCATTCAAAACAATACTTTAAATTAAAAGAAAAATGGGCCATTTTGCCGTTGTGCGAAAACTAAAACAACGAAAAAGAGACTGAGTTTCACAAGGGAGAGAGAACGTGTGCTTGTATTTCGTGCAGGAAATGGTGCTGATGATGACAATAATGAATGAAAGGAGTCCCGGTGTCATGAGAAATAAGTAGCTCCCATGAAATATCTACCCTTCGCATGCGAACTATAACCATCCTAACCCTAACCACGGAAAGAACCAAGACATAGAGCAGGAGGGTGTAAATCCACATATTTGCTGAGAAATCGATGTACAAAGCCATGCCACTTAGTTTTGTAAAAATCACAATGGCGGACAAGCAAACACTTCGAATGAGGAATGCCTACTTATTTCATGAGGTAGAATATTCTCTTCACACCGGTGGCTTTGTACATCGATTTCTTGGCAAATATGTAGATTTACACCCTCCTGCTCTATTTCTTGGTACTTTCCGTGGTTAGGGATAGGGTTAAGGTAAGGATGGTTATAGTTCGCACGCGAAAGGTAGATATTTTATGGGAGCCACTTATTTCTCATGACACCGGCCTGAAAAGCCTAGGCCTAGTTACTCAAATCACGTGTTTTTTTCGTTTGTGACCAGTCGACCACGCATGGAAACAAGAAACTCGAAAATGATTGACATTGTTGTACTGTGGGAGCGTGAACATCATAACTTGCATTAAACTCTGGGACAAGTTCAATAATAATAAAAACAAAAATAATAATGGGAATTTATAAAGCACTCTTTCTCAGATTAGTTATTTAGTTAGTCTGTTATAGTCCCGTCAACAGCTATGGTTATCTCAGGACTGTCACCGCATAAAAATCCACCATGTATAGCAAAACACAAATCCATGAATCTTAACGTACAAAAACTGAAAACAAAAAATGTAGTACAATTCATAACATGACACTTCCATCATTATACCCTATAGCTCATAAGTCCACACAGTGCTGGAAACGTGGAGCTACCATACTCTCATTTATCGGATCCAGGTTAAAAAAAACAGTAAAAAAGGATAACAAATACATACTAGTAAGCTAAAATACATAAAAAATGCTATATAAGCTAATATGCACTGCAGAATGGACAACAGGTGCCCACTCAAGTGCGTAATTATCACGTATGGATGCCAGACAGTGTACAATAAAAAAAAAACTGGCATGTCATAAATTGTAAAAAGGAAAAACGTGGAAGGGTTTTATAGAAAAAATGCAGGTGAATGGACCAACAAGGCAGAAAAAAGTAGACGCCAGAAAGCAAAAAGAAGAGAAAAGGCAGAGTCAAAGAGAGTGACAGAGTAGGGGAAGTTACTAGCATAGAACTTCCAGAAGAAGGGGGAACTATTTCTGCTGAAAGACCCCCTGGTATCCCCACGGGAGGGCCATGACCACATAAGCCAGCCTAAGCCGTTGCCCGCCTCCTACGACGATGACGTGTGGTTGGACTTTAGGAGGCTGTTGGGCTACTCTCCGTAAGCCCCCCCCCCCCACCATGAAAGGTGGAAGCCCGCCAGGGGGACTTTCTCAGATGAACTCAGTGCACTTTACATTGATAACAAGAACATTAAAGGCAAACAAATAATGAACTAGAGCGTTAAGACACTAAATTACCAACCGCGCGGCAGTGTTATTCGGCTCCAGTGACCTTGACCCATAACCTTCATTATCGAACTTGGCCTAGATCTTCCTACTACCTACCCGCATGCAAAATTTGAGCATCCTAAGTCTATCCGTTCAAACGCTAGAGAGAATACATACAAACATACATACATACATAGTCCGCCTCAGACACGAGTGAAAACAATACCAATCTGCTCTCTACGATCGCGGTTGGCAATCATTAGAAAGTAAAATAAACACGATGATTGCATGCAACATTCTCTCTCTCTCTCTCACACACACACACACACCTGCATGGACGCAGGCACACACACATATATACACAAACACACATGAACGCACGCACGCACACACACACACAATTATATAAGAGTAAAATAGTTACAATATAAACATTCTTAGAAACATAGACCACATTCACATTCTCAATCAAGAAGGAACATAGACCACATTCACAATCAACTTTGGATACAATACTACAACTTGAAATAAAATCATACTGTCATCGACATACCAGTTACATAACTAAGTATAATAGACAAATTTTGCAAGAACAAAAATACCATTCTACCTCATTTAAAGTTCAACATAACTTACGAATTATAAAATAATTGTAAATTTAAAAAATCTACAAGATTCCTGCAATGAAACGGACCCCCCACAAACATTAATCAAAATATGTCCGAAACAAGTGAGTTTTAAGGGCAGAGCGAAAGGCGGAGATAGTCAGATGAGCGGACATGTTGTGGGAGGGAATTCCATAAGTGAGGTGCTAAATAGTGGAAGGATCGTTCACAAAAAGATTTTGTGTGGACCCGAAGAACCTTGAGTGTGCAGCAGTCAGAGCTCGAGGAAGAACGTAGGGAGCAAGCAGGTGTGTAGACAGTCACTAGTCTGAAGCACTTCTGTTAAGTACAAATGTGGAAAATATGTCTTAAAACCCAATTTGTAGAGCCCTACAACTTTCAAGGCCTACCGATCTCCCGGACCGTGACCTTGACCGGTATGCCACCATCAGAACGGGCATAAGCCAAAGTACCTACATGCCAAATTTGAAGACTCTAACACCAACGGTGTGTGAGTTATGGCCCCTTAAAGATTTTCGGTTTTCAAGGTCAAACTTCAAGGTCAAGGTCAGCACGGTGTTGATTAATGAAAGGAAGCTTCCTTTTCAAGCTGTCTACCCCTCTGCCAATTTTAATCAAAATCCAAACAGTAGTTTTTAAGATAATCGATACACAGACACACACACAGACCGATCGCAATACCTCGGCCTCTGGCCGGGTAACATGTGGCAAAAACAACTTTTTCACATGCCCAGGGTCAGAGATAAGATCAGTATGAACAGTACCCAGTAGTAGGCTTATGCCTGCATACTAAGGCATGGCTGGAGACTGCAGCTTCACTAACATAAAATATATATGTCTATAACAGGTATTTTAGGTCTTTGTACTTCAAGACCAAGCCCTTCATGTGGCGGTGGTGTTCTCGACCAAGTTGTGCCCACCCCTTTTTTTTAATTTTTTATTACCTTTTCTATTTTTCTGCCTACCATGTCTTTTACTATATCTTTTCCCCCCATAAAGTCTCCCAACAAAATCTGCAGTTTTCCAGTTCATCTGATTTTTGTCTCCACGGATCTTTAATCTGTTCTTTTATCTTTCCTTACAAATCTATTTTTGAATGTTCCTTTTTCTCTCTGATCTATTTTGCTACGGCATTTTTTATGTCTTTTTTCTTACTAGTATGTGTTTAACGTTTGTTACCCTTTTTAGTTCCTGAAGCTTCCGGAAGTATTGTTTTTGTTTCATCTGTCCGTCCGTTCATGCGTGCGTCCGGACGCATTTTCTCCCAAACCGCTTGACAGAATCGCTTCAAATTTTGTGTGGTGGTGTGTCACTAAGAGAGGAAGACATCGGTCCATAAATAATTGCAATCGTCACATTGATGTATGACCTTGAAAAAGTAAAATCTGTAAAAGGCCATAACTTCTACACCGTTGGACTTCAAATTTGGCATATAAATGCATTGATGTATGGCAAATTTGATGATGGTAAAGCAATCAAGGTCAATGTCAATGAATTATTGCTTCAGATTGTGTGTCGTGGCGTATGACATAGATAATAAGACATTTTTTTCTCGTTCGCTCAGTTTTCTGTCATATGAGCGTAGATGCGTCATGCTGCCGTTATGCGCCTAACTAAGAAATAGGCCCAGCATGTCTGACTTCGGCTGAAGAAATCTTTGTAAGAATTTATAGAAAAAGGCAGGAGAATGGACCAGTGAGATAGAAAGATAGCAGATAACAGTACGGTAACGTAAAGGGAAAAGGCAGAGTCAAAGAGAATAACAAATTAGAGGAAGTTACAAGCACAGAACTTCCAGAAGGTGGAGGAACTATTTGTATGAAAGATCTCCCGGCATCCCCATGGGCAAGTCAAAATATACATTGACAATAATTATATTTGAATCCATAATCAAAAATAATTAGAACACGAATACACAAGTGCGCCTTATGGTCAGAAAAATACAGTAGAACACAAATACACAGGTCTCAAATAAACAGACAGAGATAAATTCATAAAGAGTGTGTGTGTGGGGGGAAGGGATAGGATGACAGTGATTAGAATTGAAAAGTACCACTGCCTTTCACATTAGAATGTAAGGAAACGTTTTATTTTTACAGTGGAACCTCCTTTATAAGACCTCCCATTATATAGACTTCTCCCACGTAAAACTTGTTCTCTCAGACATTGCCCTTCTGTGTAAGTATTAAAATTACCCCCCTTATAAGACAGCATTTTGGATGTTTTTGAAAGCCTTATAAGGGAGGTTCCACTGTATTTCTGTTTCGTTTCAATTCAAATCAAGACAGATTTATATACAACGGAAATCGACCTAACTCACCATAACTTGATAAGTCACAACATTTAGAGTTCTTAGACTAGGGTTGAAAGGTGGACCCTGACGGATGAGTTTTTGCAAGAAAAACATAAAAATCATCAGAAACACAGCTTTTTCAAGAATCGGAACGTTCACTTTGCTCTGGTTTCCTATAAATCAAACCATTAAAACGTCGATTCCTCCTTGGCGGAGATAGAAGTCATTTTAGATGGGGTGGGTGGAGGCCACTCATTGTGGTTGAATCATTTTCTTTGTAATCCAGTAACAAAAAATGAAGCTATTTCCTTTGTTGTGAGCGAAACTCCTTTAGGTAAACTCCATAAAATTAAAGAAAAAAGAAAGAAAAAAAGGCTTGTACTGCAAAAAATTTGTATAAACGATCCTGTCTAAACTAATGCAGCCATTAGAAAAGGGAAGGCGCATGCCTTCTCTTTCACTGAAAGGATTTGACTTCAGCACCTCTGCCAAGAAGGAATCATCTATTTGACAATTTGATTGTTCTAGGAAACCAGAGCAAAGTGAGTGTTGCAATCTCTGCAAAACTAAAGGGTGTTTTCCTGGTGATCTCCAAGTGTTTCTAAGAATATTTTAAAGCAAATAAGTACTTTTTCAATAACGTTTAGAGAGAGAGAGAGAGAGAGAGAGAGAGAGAGAGAGAGAGAGAGAGAGAGAGAGTCTCTTTTATGTGTAAAACTTTTTAGTGTTTTGAAAGGCAAACCCCCGTGGGGATACCGGGGGGGGGGGTCTTCCATACAAATAGTTCCCCCACCTTCTGGAAGTTCTGTGCTTAAAACGTCCTCTAATCTGCCACTCTCTTAGACTGCCTTTTCCCTTTGCTTTCTGTCATCTGCTATCTTTTTGGCTTATTGGCCCATTCTCCTGCCTTTAAAAAAAAAAGTCTTCCAAATACTTTTTCTCCTTTGAGCTCCTCCAAAATCAGAATGTGTCGGCTGTGCGCAGCAGGGAGACCAGTGAAAACCGGACATATACGTACCTTACGCATTATGGCCATATGGCCTGGGAACGCAGAAGAAGAAGAAGAAAGGCAATAAACATTTCACTCAAATCAAACAATATACAACATTAAAAATTGTTTTATTAAAGTAGGCCTAACATGTTGGCCAGGGAGCAAACGATGGATGGAGAGGATGGAGGACAGGAGGCAAGTCATGGGCTGTCTGTGCTGCTGTGGAGTCTTCTCTTCCCAGTCTTCGTATCAGATCTCCTTTTCTGCATAAACACAAAAAAAGTTGATCTACTGAATTCAAAGATACAATTGATCAACATAATGTTGGCCAATATATCCAAGGAATGGACACAAAAAAATGTACTCCTCTGCATGGGTGCTTCTAGAAAACCCTGCTATAACCTGAAAACCTGGGATACAGGGATAGCCTAATTCCTGGTACAGTGCAGGAACAGCATCCCTTTGGGGATATAAGGGGGCAATGTAACATTACACAAGTTAAGCCACTACCTGGGCTGTGATAAGTGGTGGTAAGAACAAAATACAGGGAAGACATAAAACGGAGGTTGCTCCTTAAATTAAAAAAAAAAAGCATGCAGGCAGAGGTCTTGTAAAAAAGCAGAATCCAGGCACATAAACCAAAGAGAAGCATCAATGTATCTGAAAACATAATATTACTGTACGAAGTTGGTATATTGTAATGACAATCTAAATACAGTTCACATCCTTACATCGACAGTAGTAATGCTTGTCGCAGTCAAAAAAGTCACTCAGTCAAATAAATCGCCCGCTACTATGAGAGTGTGTATTTGCGACAACCAGAAATTTCACTTTTTCTGTACTTGAACCATTTACCTAACCCTAACCCTAGAAAAAAGTGAAATTTGTGGTTCATGCTCAATGTCGCAAATACACACTCTCATAGTAGCCGGGCGATTTATTTGACTGAGCGACTTTTTTGGCTGCGACAATGCTTCTATAACAACAAAGAGCACATAAACGTGTAACTTTTGTAATGCTTTTTAATAAGCTACATTTAAAAAAACAAGCGCGGATTCGCAATCGTTTGTGGCACGCGACTATTTGAACTACAAACAAGGGCATCGCCGAGCGCATTTACATTATGCTCTTCACACACACAATTTTTGATCAAACACTTTCACTCAACAAGCGGTCTATTTTTACCACTCCAATCGTTACATACACTGAGTCACCTCCCCTGGCTTTTCAATAATTTTAATCTGTAAACCAGAATGTTATCTCTGACCATTTCGGGGGGGGGGGGGGGGGGGGGGGGGGGCAGCAACAAAAAAAAGTACAATAAAAATGAAAAACTTAGCTACCGGTATGTGTACACACACACACACACCATGTTCAACAATTTCACATTTCTGCACAGCTTTCTTCTTCTTCTTCTTCAGGTCAATCAGCCAACTCCACTCCGTGAATGCATTGTTCTTTTAGTGTTTCAAACACAATTGACAGCGCAAGCCATCTTCTGCATTTTGCCCCCAAGGCCATTTTTTGACCCATTCTTATCTACTCGGTTTCCCACTTTTGGCAGTAGGCCTAACGGCCTCACCTTCTGTGTCCAGTAAAATTTCTTTGTCACTGTCAGTATCAACACCACTTGCACCAGTTTCGGCAGCAATCACATTCACTGCTTCACTAGTTTTTGCTGAACACAAAGCTGCTAGTGCTGGACTTTCTTTTTCTGTAGCACAGGTTTTGGCTGTCGAAGTGGGAGTGGAAGTACGTGTTTTTTTAAAAGAAAAATAGAACAGCGTCGCACTCTTCCGATTGGTCGCCATTTTACTTGGAAGCCCACAAAGTTAAACGCGCATTCATTGGCCGATCACGTTTACAATTGACAGTACTGACCAATGAAATTGCTTTTTATTTGCTGTTTGGAGAAGTTGAAGCCCTGCTCGGAATGACTTTCTTCGCGGAAAAAACAATCGCGCATATCACATGTTTGAAAGGCGGGCATGGACTCTTTTTTGCGTGCGCGGTCCCGCATGGCTTTTTTACATTTGCGGGATTTTCCATAAAATTGTGTGAATCGTGCAATCACGTGCCCTAGATGCAACTCTGTTACTTTATGCCCAAGTATGTTTTTGTGTCTGTACTTTTCTTTCTCTTTTACAATATGTGCGACAATTTTGGACAGACCGACAGACAGACAGACAAAGTGAGTTATAGGTTTGTGGCTTGTGCCACAAACAAAAACCAGAATGCACTTTCAATATCACCTAGCACATTTTTAAGGTTTGAAAAAAAGTATTGAACAGCGATAACTTCTGATTCACACACACGCATTTTGAATTTCTCTCTCCGAGTGTCCCTTACCATGTCAAGCTCACCAATGAGACACACCCCTTTGTCAGCCAGCTGCAGAGCACCTGCCATCCATCATCCACTCACGAGGTTCCTCTTGATGTCGCCTGGCCCATGGGGAACACCACCCGGGGCACCATCTTCTCCAGGTACTTCAGGAAATGGACTTGTTCATGTAGGGGTTTCCACACACCAGGATGTTCACACCTTTTATACCACACACAAAAACCAACCCGTTACTGAACAAAAACACTACAGAGAAGAGAAAAGAGATGGTGGTGGTAGGTTAAATTGAAAAAGACGTGGGGCTGGTAATAAATTGGAAATAATGAGAAATTCATATTGAGAATCAATTTAAAATTATGAGTAACTGTATATTCTACTTTGGGCAGCATAGCTTCACAGCTGTACAAATTTGTAATGTGTTTTGGTTTTTTTTTATTAAAGAAAAGGTATATATATCTTCAGTAGATCTGGCTTACCAGAAATTGCCTCAGGAAGGGATGATTCAGCAAGTAGTCTTGGATTCTGGGGCCTACTGCATTTGCGTACTCCAACTCCAAAGAGAAAACTAGAAAAAAAAGAACATTTTCATAATGTGAGAGGAATTAAATATTAAAGGAATTAAGAAAAACACACATGCCTTCAAGAAACTTAATATTTACAGGGAACAACTAGGGATAGCCGGGAGGAGGGCTTTTGCACAAATAGTCCCCCCACCTTCTGGAAGTTATGTGCTTGGAACTTCTCTAATGTGCCACTCTCTTTGACTCTGCCTTTTCCCTTTGCTTTCTATCATCAACTATCTTTCTGACATATTGGCCCATTCTCCTGCCTTTTTTCAAAAACAAAATCTACCAAATATGTTTTTTCTTTTCAGCTCGTCTGAAATCATAACGTGTTGGCTGTATGCAGCGAGGAGACCAGTGAAAACTGAAAACCGGATATATACGTACATCACCTATTATGGCCATATGGCCTGGGAACGCAGAAGAAGAACATGGAACAAAAAGTATCAATATGGGGAAAGTATAAAACATTAGGCACTGAAACATGACAAAGGCCTTATAAGCGGGTTTTCTTATAAGCGGGTTCGACTGTATGAGTAACTGTATATTCTACTTTGGGCAGTATAGCTTCACAGCTGTACACATTTGTAATGGGTTTTATTAAAGAAAAGGTATATATATCTTCAGTAGATCTGGCTTACCAGAAACGACAGAAGTCAGTCATATACTTTATGCCGCAGGAAGAGATGATTCAGCAAGTAGTCTTGGATTCTGGGGCCTACTGCACTTGCGTACTCCAACTCCAAAGGGAAAACTAGAAAAGAAAAACAAATACATGTAACAAAACATTTTCATAATGTGAAAGGAATTAAATAGTAAAGGAACTAAGAAAAACACACATGCCTTCAAGAAACTTAATATTTATATGGAACAACCCCCCGTGGGAATACCGGGGAGGGGGGGGGGGGCCTTTTCTACAAATAGTTCCCCTACCTTCTGGAAGTTCTGTGCTTGTAACTTCTCTAATCTACCACTCTCTTTGACTCTGCCTTTTCCCTTTGCTTTCTATCATCAACTATCTTTCTGACATATTGGCCCATTCTCCTGACTTTTGTTTTAACAAAATCCTCCCCCCAGTTTTTTTTTGGGAGTTCATCTGAAATCATAACATGTTGGCTGTATACACATAATACAGCGAGGAGACCACTGAAAACTGAAAACCGGACATATATATGTACATCACCCATTACGGCCATATGGCCTGGGAACGCAGAAGAAGAACATGGAACAAAGAGTATCAATATGGGGAAAGCATGAAACATTAGGCACTGAAACATGACAAAGGCCTTAGATTTGATACAATTGGAGTTGTTAATGGGTTACTGAATCCGAATGCATCAATATCATAATAAAAACAACAACAGGGTGCTAATGCTTAGTTAATCTAATCTGAAAACATCCACAGAGCTTCACATTGTTTTCAGACTTCATGGGTCATATGACCCATGGCTGCACAAATTGAGGGGTCATTTTTTCAAATGATGGGCCACTTATGTGGCACAATTATTTTTGTGGGTGCACACGTGTGTCTGTATAGAAAATAAAAACACTTACCGGTAGTTTATTTAGCAAAACTACTAGTGGCTATAAAGATATACTTGGAAAAAAAGGCAGAACAGACAGCTTTTGAAGTTTAAAACTTTTATTTCATTGTGTCATGAATTATCAATCATGGAAATGTGATTACATGCGTCATTATTAAAAAGAATGAGTCAATGACGTGGGCGCACTGACAATCTGAAGCTCTGCAACAATATTAATTCAAATAGAAATACAAAGCAAAAACGTATGTGTGTGTATGAGTGTGGGTTCGAACCCGGCTGGTGACGGTGTTGTATCCTTGGGAAAGATACTCCTATTTCCTGGACCTTCAGATGAGACCTAAAACCGAGGTCCCGTGTGCGAACGCACGCAGAAGATCTTGCGCGCACGTTAGCCCATTCCACTATTCGGTACGAGTAAGCCGCGTGTGCCGGTGGGATGGATGACACGAATTCACATAGCAGCACGCATCCTGTGCGTGTCTGAATGAAGACTGGTGAGCGCAGGACAGGATAAACATCCCCAACTGGCAACTGGAAGAAGAACCATCAACTTGATGATGGTGGTTGGGAAAAGAAAGAAGATATAACACGAACACTGAACAGGGCTCCCAATCGTCCCGCAAAACAAGGGGTCCCAAGGGACTCCTTCACTTACGGCGGGATAGATCATAGAGGGTCCTACTCCCAGTGGCAGTGGAATAGAGGGATCTGGGTCATGTATGCAAATGAGAATGTCACCTCTGTCGGCCATGATGGCTGGATTATTCGGGTTGCTAAGATACTTGGCGGTGGAACGCATTGAATTCTGATGTTTGCTTTTAGTCCTGAACATTTAACTACTGCACAGTTTATTACCATTGTGACGATTTGTCGAAACTCACTGACGCTTGTAGCGTGCACGCGACAACGCTCACCTCTGTAATCTGAACCAAAACCAGCCAAAATGGCGTCCGACTTTCGTTACCAACAAAATCACGTGACATATTATGACGCTATCCCGGATCCCTCTAATGGGACCCCCTGAACATTCTTTTAGAGGGTCCTGTAGAATTGGAGCCCTGACAAAAAATATATCATATCACGCTCACTTAGCTACTTAGTACTCTACCACCTTGACCGGTTACTAAACTTACAGTTCACACGCCGGCAACGGCCCCAGCTTAGAAAACCAAGTGAAGTCTAGATCTATTCTATTCTAACACATCAAATCAACTTTTTTTTTCCAGATAAAGGTTAAAAGCTGGTACTGACTAACTTCAAACCACTACAAAAGTAGGCCTAAGTAAGAGAATAGTTAAGTTTGACTGGTCACTTACAGGAAGGAAGAGACAAAAATAAACCTCTTTCACCTCCTTCTACGTCTGCTGTTTACAAATGGCTGGCTAAAATGTCTAGGTGGATCGATTTGATTGGATGGAAGTAAGTTATGTGCTTACGTCATTTCTTAGCTACCAAAAAAAAAATGTATGTTCTTATTATATTTAAATTATTGTGTCTTTGCTTCCGCTAGTTGAGCGCCGAGCTAGCTAAACTTTGGGTTTTTTCATCAACATTGTCAAATTATGCCGATCGTTATTTGATCTGTAATTAAGGTTCTCACTTTCCTAAAACAGAGATACAGAGATTAACCCCCTCCCTTCACCCGCTCCCCCCCTTCCCCTCCCCCCCCCCCCCCCCCCCCCACACACACACATAGAGATGCATGGTGACATTTGCAATGTGTGTGACACATAGAGACGGGGATGCGTAGTCGAAATTGGGGACGCATACTGATCGAGAAGGGACAAAATAGAGAAGAGGCCGCGAGGCCTAATGTCCTAACTAACTACCTGGCCTGACCTGACCTGACCTGACCTGACCTTATTAATTATGTAGACAGGGACACACATAGTCCTCCTCTCGGCCTACATAGTATCAGAGGACAATGAGTTTTGCCAGCATATCCCCAGAATCAACCCAATGCTGGCAAATCCAACACTGGCACACACTGCATTTGCCAGCGTTCAGCCAGCAATGGCAAAGTACATAGAGGATCGATGCCGGCATGCCAGAATAGGACCGATTGAAGGACTGATGCTGGCCAGCACTTGCCATCATTTGCCATCACGTTGCCAATGTAAGAACGATGCCGGAATGTTTACAGGGTGAGTATTAACATTTTAGAACTTTGATTTTTCTAGTTCGTGATTGATTTTGTGAGATAAAGATTGCCATGTTTGTAATATGCATTTCCGACATTTCTAAGGGAACAGTCTTCATGGGATTTCGCGTTATTTTTGGTTGTAGAATTCAATTGAGATCTTCTTTCTGTTAAAGCGTTGTATTGAAAGAAAACCAAATTGAATTGAAATGGGATTACTAGTTTTGATCCAAACATGTTTCCATAGACGGCATCGTTCTCTCTCTCTCTCTCTCTCTCTCTCTCTCTCTCTCTCTCTCTCTCTCTCTCTCTCTCTCTCTCTCTCTCTCTCTCTCTCTCTCTCTTATTGTTGAGAGAGTCAAATCTCTCATAATGTGTGTCAATGAAGGTTAGTATTATTCTCTTTTTATGGATGATTTAACCTTTCACGATTGTGTAGCTTTGTTAGTTGAGATGATCATGATTGTTTGACGATGTATATACTTTTGCTGTTTTGTTAGGTTAGAGAGTATCATTGTAAGATTATCTAGGCAGATTTGTTACCTAGGTAATTTGATGGAGTTTATTGGGTTTTAAAGGGCGAGACGGTTTAATTGAATAGTAGAATTAACCACGAGTTCTTGGCCACTTGATAAGCTTAGAGTCGGGTCAGGCGAGCTGTAGTGGACAGTTGCCTGAGGGAGTGGACAAAAGTAGGCCTCCTTGGCGGCTTTTTGTATTGGCCCCTTTTGTACTGCTAAGGGAGGCGAGGTCCATTTGTTGAGTAGGGCCTTTGTTGAAAGGGATGGTCATGGTCTAAATGAAGGAGTTCATTGAGACTAGGTCTAATGGGTTGAAGGTAAACGGAAACATGTGCTTTCTTGTTGTTTAATGTTAGAAAGTCATACTGTTAGTTTATCTTTATGTGTATTGGTAATTGTCGTGTATTGAATGCTATTGACGATGTTATTTGGGATTATCGTGATTGATTGAATCAAAGGATGGTTAATAAGACACGAGGATAGATGTAAAACTTGTTGAAGTTAGTCTGAATTTCAGAAAGAGATAATTTCGGCTTGGATAGCTTAGGTTTAACTGATGGCGTTAAACGTGTGGGATTGTTCTGGATAGGTTGTTTCTCTGTAACTAGCCTATGCAAATCCAAAACAAGGGACTAAACTTGCTATAAGTAATCCTCGAGAGTGTCCAGGGGTTATCTCCCTTTGATAATAATTAATTCGTTGTTGATCACTGAGAAGATATCCCTATTATGTTCATCGTTGGTTTTCATGTTATTGTTTTAAGGATGTTGATCGTGACATCCTTTTATTATTCTAGTTCATTGTGAGCCTGTTGCTGTATGCTTGTGTTATGTCATTGTTGTTACAGGTCACATTGTTGCTAGAGTCCTTTCTTTTACTTAGTTTCCTTTTCTTTTCTTAGCCTTTTAATTTCCTTTTCCTTTCCTTTTATTATATCCTTTTCTTTTGCTTACTTTTTACCTTGACTTTTATTTTTTTTTGTAGTTTAGTAGATTGATTAAAGAGTGAAAATTCCAAATTGTCTTCTTTGGTTTATTGTGTATCCCTCATTGTGAAAGTCTACCGAACTCCTTCACCCTCTTCAATTCTTTCTTCTTAAACTATCTTTCCTCTTTCTACCTTTTTTAAAAGGAATCCTAACCTATCTACCCCGAACCCGACACCCTTTCTGTAACTGTGCTGCCCCACTAGGGTAGGTCTGAAAGGGTGGTTTACATGTTAATAGTGAAAGGCACTGGTAGTCACAATAACAGTGAACACAAGTGTAAATGAACTGAATGCCAATCTGATGCTGAGTGTATTATTTAGTATTTGGTGTATTTTAGTCACAGAAACTTGTCTATGTGAAATTCGGGCTGCTCTGTCCCGGATAGCGTGTCACTGCAAGCGCAGGGCCTACACTTTTTTTTTTGGGGGGGGGGGGGGGGGGGGGGGGGGGTGTAGAAAGGGGGGAAGGGGGAGGGAGGACAGGGTGAGGAGGGGGTGGGGGCAGACTTGAGAAACCTAGCTATCAATTTGGTCATGCCAGGCAGCAGGATTTCTCCTTGCTCTTACCGACTATTAACTGCCATGGGATGTTTACGTGCATAAAGCGCACACGTCAGATTATCTTTAAGTCCGTCCCCATCCGAAGGACTATTTCAGTTCGATTTTCCTGTTGAACTAGGAAAATGTATACACATAAAAATGCATGTGTTTCCGTTGAAATTCATTTCAAGATCATTGAAAATAACATTTTTGTTCAATTATGTTGCTGAACTCCCTATGATCATAATGAAACAAAACGGTGTAAATTCTTTGATTTTCTTATAAAGATATCAGTAATATGGCTAGTGCTTTTCCTGAAGTGCTGTTTTGTTTTGCTTAAGAGTTCAACATTTTAATAGTTTTCTACCCTTTTTGTGCTGACAGCCGTTACATCCAATGTGAGCAAGGAGCTTGTTGTGTGATAACATTGTTCATGTGTCTATGTCTTTCATTTTCCTCAATTTTAGCCATCCAGTAAAGTTACTGGATCATGCTTTTGACTACACGGACACGATGGCGGGGGTCTTTCACGACCCCCTACTCAGCAAAGAGCAAATTCCGAGGTGTTTATCCCTGTCCGGATGGCGGGGGTCTCCCACGACCCCTACTCAATGCACTGCAGTGCTCTTTAAAGTAGGGGTCGTGGGAGACCCCCGTCATCCGGACAGGTATATCAAAATTACGCGTCATATTACGTCATTTATATTTTATACACATTAATGAAATTTAACACACTTAAAGCCATTTACGTTTTTGACAAAGTCATGAAATTTCATGAAGATTGCTTAAATAATTTTAGAGATATAACATGTTTTGTGCGTCAAGGGGTCGTGGGCGACCCCAGAAGTCCGGTATTTTTCCATGTCTGTTTGATAATGTGTTCATTTGCTGTGGTCTCTAGAGACTCAAATATTATAATGTTCTACTTGGCATTGATTGAATTAATGTTTGAAGCAAAGCCTTGTACAATTATTATACTGGCATGCTTCACTTTTTTGCTGGTCAGTCAAAATGTTATGATTAAAATACACTCACAAATACTGTAGAAGCTATGTTTGATAATGTGTTCATTTGCTGTGGTCTCTAGAGACTCAAATATTATAATGTTCTACTTGGCATTGATTGAATTAATGTTTGAAGCAAAGCCTTGTACAATTATTATACTGGCATGCTTCACTTTTTTGCTGGTCATTGTCAAAATGTTATGATTAAAATACACTCACAAATACTGTAGAAGCTATGTTTGATAATGTGTTCATTTGCTGTGGTCTCTAGAGACTCAAATATTATAATGTTCTACTTGGCATTGATTAAATTAATGTTTGAAGCAAAGCCTTGTACAATTATTATACTGACATGCTTCACTTTTTTGCTGGTCATTGTCAAAATGTTATGATTAAAATACACTCACAAATACTGTAGAAGCTATGTTTGATAATGTGTTCATTTGCTGTGGTCTCTAGAGACTCAAATATTATAATGTTCTACTTGGCATTGATTGAATTAATGTTTGAAGCAAAGCCTTGTACAATTATTATACTGGCATGCTTCACTTTTTTGCTGGTCATTGTCAAAATGTTATGATTAAAATACACTCACAAATACTGTAGAAGCTAATTTGTTTTTGTTTTATCTTCATTTCTTCCATCTGGTTGTCTTTTTCTCGGACAGTACTGTAGAATGTGTTCGGGGTCTCGGATACCCGTCCCACATGGGCATTCGTTTGTGTGGGATATCTTGAGGCGCTACAGATGAGAGTGCAGCTGGCAGTGGCCTGTTCGTAGGCGAAAGATGATGGTTTGCTGCCATCTCTCCAGGTGTGGGAGGCAGTCATTCTCAGGAGGGTTCCTTTGTTGTTTCCATTCCTGGCGGAACCTGCTTTAATGAGAGTTTTGGCCTCAGGATAGGAGATGTTATTGTAGTCCGTTTTTCTTTCGTCGATGAACAGATTACTTTTCCAGTGGAAAAGCTGTGTCATTTCGGCAGAAATTTGCTGCTTGACGGACAGTTGAATTCCCATCCCTGATTCACTGATTGTAATGGATATGAGTGTACACTGTACAGTTTGGAAAAGTTAATCATAAGGAGAAAGCTGATTTTTAAAATTCGGTTTGAACATTATGTGTTGTCGTGAGGCCCCAGTCAAAGGACATTGAACGATTTAAAGAAAAAAATGTCCTATTGTGTTCTCCTCTGTCAGGACAAATGTCTGATTACATTTTTAACATTGGTATGCTTTGTCGCATCCTATTGATTTCTGCAAGAGCCAGGACATTGTCCTATTGATTTCTCTTGTCTCAAGACAGTTTGTCCTTTCATTTTTCGAACCTGCATCACTGCAGTACACTTGTAAAAATGTCATTAGGGGCCTAAAATTACACTATAAATGACAATAACAAATTCAAGCAACTTACTATTAGGTTGAACAATAAACATTAATTTACTAATGAATGCAAAAGAAAAGAAAGTGAATTCTTCTTTTTTGTTCGCTCAGACAGTTTCCTGTTACATGAACGTAGATGCATCATGCTGCCATTATGCGCCTAACTTAGAAATAGTTAGTCCCAGCATGTCCGACTTTGGCTGAAGAAATCTTTGTAAGAATTTATAGAAAAACAGTAGAGTTGAGAACCGGTTCAAAATTTCGAACCGGTTTTAACCGTTTTTTCCTCTCCGAACCGGTCTTTTCGAACCGGTGTTTTTAACCAGTGCTCGCATCACAGTAGTTTCACCTATGCAAACATATTTATTTGTCATAATATTCACACACACGCGCGCACACATACATACACACTCAACTAAAAACTCAGCTCAACTCCAACAAACATTTTAATGACGGGGCCAGCTGCCCGTGTCAAAGGAAGGTGAGGGTAGGGGTGTAGTTGAAAAATATCATAATCATAGGGAAAATAATTAAACCAAAGCAAAAACAAAACGTCATATGGCGGTTGGAGTGTGAAGGATGGTGGCACATTCACAACACAATGAACCAGCTTTGAGAATAATCAGATATGTAGCGGGAGGATAAGGAATGCAAAAGTATACTAATCTTAATTATGTACCTGAACAGATAAACAAAATGAGAAGAGAAAATCTTTCACAATGGAAGGAAAACAATATCACACACGAGCGCGCGCACACACACACAATCACACGCACATGCACACACACACACACACATTATCTCTCTCTCTCTCTCTCTCTCTCTCTCTCTCTCTCTCTCTCTCTCTCATATTCTTACAACAGTAATTACATATTCTACGTTTAGACAATATCTTCAGTAAACGCATTCATTTCAATCGAACAATAACTACTGAATGTACATTAAGCGGTTTATGAAGCTACTCCCAATCCCAGTTATAACAATGAACATCCCATCCGCATCCTCCAAAAAGAAACCCGCAAAACAAATAAAATTTTAGACAAAACCGTACAGCGTTTGGATGTTAGAGGTCAGTACATAGAGAGAGACCGGGGATGGGGAAGGAGAAGGAGAGAGAGAGAGAGAGAGAGAGAGAGAGAGAGAGAGAGAGAGAGAGAGAGAGAGAGAGA
>JAGGCT020004091.1:0-7500 GCA_017654935.2 Phymorhynchus buccinoides | reverse complement strand
CTATTTGTTAGTTAGGCGCATAACGGCAGCATGACGCATCTGCGCTCATAATCGACAGGAAACTGAGCGATCGACGAAGAAGAAGAAGAAGAAGAAAAATCTCCTCCCGTCAAGAACGACAATCCGTAACAGAAAAGAACATACCCCATTGCGAGTTGACGGGGGAAAAATGTGAATATTACTGAGAAAAGGGAGGGGGGAAGACTAGAGAAAGGGAGAGAGAGAGAGAGAGAGAGAGAGAGAGAGAGAGAGGCAGACAAACAGACAAGAGACATACAGAGAGAGAGGAGGAAAGGGTGAAGGAGGGCGTGCAAGGGAGATAATCTGAGAGGAGGGAGGGGAGGAGACGAGAGAAAACATGCAAATGTGTGCACACACTAACACATATATACCCGTTCCCAAACACAGAACATACAAACATTAGTGACCAGGTACTGTATTCATCAGTGCGTTTTAAACAGTTATCACGGGTAGTACCAAAGACTGTATAGGGGAAGATAAGCATCCGGTCTCTTTTCCCTATATGAGTAGTGAGGACAGAAACACTGGTTATGTCCCTTTTAAACGTGCCACATTTACACGTCGATAGGCCAGTTGAATTCTCCGTTCAAATTCCAGTCTGAGTTTTTGGATAGCCGCCGCTGTGAATGGTGTAGGCCTATAACTACCCCACTAACGCTATCAGCCCGGTTCGCTGTAACTCTTAAGTAGTCCATCTTACCCTTTTAGAATCTTTGGTAGTACTGTAACTTGTAAATTACATGGGTGCACCTGGGAAATTAAACAAAATCCTGCAAAGGGGAGGCCCTGGCAGAGTGCAGGGGCAGCGCGCACACACACATTTACTGCCCTTTATTCAGCCCTCTAGACTAGTACAAGTGCTACATTCCTTTGACTAGCAAATGCTTATAGTATAGGCCCTTTTTATTGTACACGTGTCTGTGTGTGTGTGTGTGTAAGAAAATCATTGCTTCTCAAATTCTCATAACCCGGCAACGCCGGCTCTAGGCAATAGACCTACTGCGTAAATCAAATCAGGCAGAGTGATCCGCGTTGGTAAGAGTGATCTCCCTTGAAATTACAGACACTCTCTTTCTTTCTCTCTCTCAATCTTGAATAAGAGGAAGATTGAATAAGAGGTTTGTGCTGTTTTGTGGTGTGTGTGTTGTGTGTGTCTCTCTCTCTCTCTCTCAATCTTGAATAACTTGAATAAGAGGAAGATTGAATAAGAGGTTTGTGCTGTGTTTTGTGGTGTGTGTGTGTGTCTCTCTCTCTCAATCTTGAATAAGAGGAAGATTGAGGTTTGTGCTGTTTTGTGGTGTGTGTGTGTGTGTGTGTGTGCGTGCGTGTGTGCGTGTGCGTGCACACACACAAGTCTGTGTGTGCAACGCATAATTTTGTCTACATTCACGCACAAACACACACGCACGTGCGCACGCACACAGACATGCGTGCACACACAACCAGCAAAACCAAATGTCTCTCTCTCTCTCTGTCTCTGTGTCAAGGTCAGACACACAACACCAACACACACACACCACACAAAACACAGCACAAACCTCTTATTCAAGATTGAGAGAGAGAGAGTGTGTAATTTTGTGTGCATAATTTTGTCTACATTCACGCACACACACACGCTCGCGCGTGCTCATGCACGCACGCACGCACACACACAACCAGCAAAACCAAATGTCTCTCTCTCTGTCTCTGTCTCAAGGTCAGACACACAACACACACTCACACCACACAAAACACAGCACAAACCTCTTATTCAATCTTCCTCTTATTCAAGTTATTCAAGATTGAGAGAAAGAGAGAGAGAGAGAGAGAAAGAAAGTGTGTGTAATTTTGTGTGCATAATTTTGTCTACATTCACGCACACACACGCTCGCGCGTGCTCACGCACGCATGCACACACTGCAAGTAAGAAGTGTCTGTATGTGCAAGTAAAAATATGAAGGAAAGTGTTATAAACTTCAAGGGAGATCACTCTTACCAACGCCAAATAAGCCAGGAAGTTATTTCCGAAAATGGCCTATTTAAAAATCCTGCAATTCAGGACATCCTGCAAAAAGGAGCATCCATAGAATTAGCATAAACAGCCAATCAGATTGGCAGTTTCTCCTAATTTATATGCTACTAGCTGTTTAAGACGCACTCATGATTATCATACCAGGGCCTGTATTCACGTTGAGATAGCATGAGACTTAGCATGATGCTAACTTAGAAGCTCTTCCAATGTCCTATAGGATTTAATAGGACTTTTGGAAGAGCTTCTAAGTTAGCATGATGCTAAGTCTCATGCTATCTCAACGTGAATACAGGCCCTGGGCTTCATAATTGTTAATAGAAATGTTGCTTTCAACGTGAATACAGGCCCTGGGCTTCATAATTGTTAATAGAAATGTTGCATGTGCAAACTTTACTAAAGGCTTTTTTTCTCAATTGAGGCGGTCGCCTTTGTCTTTTGTTGTGACACAGAAAGAGAGAGAGAGAGAGAGAGAGAGAGAGAGAGAGAGAGAGAGAGAGAGAGAGAGAGAACACATAACATCTACCAGTACACTCTCCTAACTATCATTCAGATGATAATGTATTAAACAAACAAACACAAAGAATTGATTTAAAAAAAATCCACAAACCACCAATGCTTTCAGGCTTTCGAGATTTTTTATTATCTTCATCAGGAAGATGGGTGGAAGAACATGGAAGAACATGAAAGGTAGGGGTAATCTTGCAGGGTACAGGGGCAGAGCTCCGTCCGACGATTCAGTGGGGCAAGTTAAGAGAGAGAGATAACGAGACAGACAGACAGTGAAAATGATAGTTTGAGTCTGATAAGCCTTGCAAAGGGTGGAAGAACTGTTAATTGGTAATTACAGGTTAGAGAACCTGCGTGTTTCTTAGTTTAGTCAAACACGTTTAGACCTTGGGGGTAGTTGGTTCTTAGCTTCCATCTCCAGAATTTCTCTCGCCTCTTGCGAACTTCCTGTTTCCCCTGACCTCCTCGATAACTGCATTTCATGTCCTCCAGGACGTGGTTGGGAGAGCAGAAATGGCAGGCAACTAGTGTTGGTTTGGCCGTTTTCATGTATGATCTGTGCTTGTCAAACAAATTATTGTCACTTTTTCATCATAATAACAAGTGAGCAGCTTCAAACATGGCAATATCATGTACAAGATGAGGTAGATGCGTTATTCAAGATTTGCAGAACATCAAAAACATTGAGACAGCATTCTGCCATTCAAGGTGATCAAAAAGATGAGACATTAACAACTGAACAAACACCAAGTATCTTTCACAAGCCTTCATTCATCTTGTCATAATAACAACATAAAAACAATACTGAATACAAAATATGGCAAAGGTGAAACAAGTTATGGCCATTTAAAATGCATATCTCATCTGTCCAAATCCCCCCCCCCACCCCCCTTATTTTTGGTAGTACTCCAGGCATTTTACCTAAAAACAATGCTGAATAGAAATTAATGCAAACCTGAAACAAATTATGGGCTTATTAAAATCTGCCCCCCCCCCCCGTATTTTTGGTGGCACTCCAGGCATTTTACAGAGAAACTGGCAGTTTAAAAAGTCAGTTCTGCTCAACTGGTGGGGTAAAAAACCCCACAATTGGGTAAAATTAACATGAACAACTCCTCTGAAGTCGGAGTGTGGCAGCCCACATGGCAGGGTAATCAAAAACGGTCACACACGTAATGTTCTCATCCCTAGCTGGTGCATTTGTACCATAGTGTTCAAGTGCTTCAGCTGTTGGGATGATCCCTGGAGTCTTGAAGCCAGGGTACGGCAACAACAATATGAAAAAAAGTCAAACTGGATCAAACTAACCATTATAAGACTCACTGAACCCCTTCACTGCCAGAGGAAAACAGAAATTATTGATTTTCTTATTGTAAAATTTAAAAGACCTTTTAGACTTTAGTGCTATGTAGTAAAACTACCTCCCTTATAAGACCTCACTTTGGATGATTTTTGAAGGTCTTATAAGGAAGGTTCTACTGTAGATTTAAAATCTGACAAATGAGTATTTAAATCTGAAATGAACATGCTTAAAAAGATACTTTCTAGGAAATGAGAATGCATAAAACATGAACTGATGTTCTACTGTAGATTTAAAATCTGACAAATGAGTATTTAAATCTGAAATGAACATGCTTAAAAAGATACTTTTTAGGAAATGAGAATGCATAAAACATGAACTGATGTAGCGAAAACACCTAAATTTATAGAATATAGAGCAAGTTAAATAATAACCTTGCAATGTTTGGACGGATTCCTGCTTTTCTCTAGAACGTGTGTTTGTAATAACTAAATTACTGATAACATTAGAACATCATGAGCAAAACTCATACAGTAATGGTCTATCCCTTTATTATAATAACATATATACGTGCTGCAACAAATCCACACAAAGTTATGGCACACTTAAAACACAACAGGAATATTTGTGACAGAGTATGGGAAAACCCGGCTAAAGTCGCTGAGAGATTCTTAGCAATGCACAAAAACAGGTAGCTTAGTCATACTTGATTCTGAGTATTTTGTCAACTTTAAAAAATTATAGAAAAAAAGACTATGCCAGATGAGATAGATCAATTCTGTTTTTTGCTTTCCGATCTGTAAAATTTAAACTTTCAGATTATATAAAAATGTCAAATGTGATAATTTCCGACTTTAGCCTGGTTTTCCTATACTCTGTCACATTTGGTCATACCATAACACAGCTCATATCTCTACGAGTATGATTGTTACACATCTTTGGCCCAGACAAAAGAGAGTGTTTATATTTTAATACTTTTGAGGAATGTCCAAACACTCAAAATCATGGTGGATAACGTCGGTGAAATTAAAAAACCTTGTATCTCAATTTTGGTAGTTTTGAGAAAAATTAAAAAAAAAAAAGTTTTAAAAATTAACCGCGTTGACCACAATTGATTAACTATGATGAATATATTGTTCAAGACATTGCGAGTTTAGTCCTGCATTTTGTTAAAATTACTTAAATTTTTTTTTTTAGACTTTGAAAAGAACGAAGATACGAGGTTTTTGTTCTTAACTAGATCTGAATTTGGGACTGAGTTTTTCTTCTATTTTCACAACCTCATTTACTCCAGATAGAAAGTCGTTGGAGATACGAGCTTTTGGTGGAAGGTGGCGGGAAAAATTTGAGAGCTGACTATGTATCTAACTCAAACCCCCCAAAAATCGAGATATGACAATTTTGAATTTCACCGACGATAAATTCAGTGAATCAATAAAACAGGGTTAAGTGTGCACTTTGCTTGCTTTACTTCCCCCCCAAAAAACGATAAATTGGAAAAATGAGACAAGAGCTTTTGGGCGCAAGGGGCAAGATTGTAGTTGAGAAAGTACCGTATTTTTCGGAGTATAAGGCGCACCCTATTATAAGCCCCCCTCCATCAAATTGTACACAAAATTCAGATTTCCCTACTATATTATTAGTCATATTATAAGGTCATGGGTGCAACTCCCAAAAATGAAAAAAAAAGAAAGGCAGGGGTCCAGGGACCCATGGCCCCGGCAGGGTACAGGGGCAGAGCTCCGTCGGACGATTCAGGGGGGCAACTTATGAGAGAGATATAACGAGACAGACAGACAATTAAAATGATAGACAGAAACATTTTGAGTATGATATGCCTTGTAAAATTATTACATTGCCTTTGTAAACTTCCAAGATAGAACAACCAAATTCAAAACGCCCCAAATCGCTTGTGCTTATTTTTTTATGAATTAAAAAACAACTGAAGTTCAGTTTCTGGTAAAATTAAAAATACTGAAATCGGTGTAAAAACGAAAGAGTAGCACCCATGTAAGGGGCAGGGGTCTCAGTCTAGGAAAAATAAGTATCGCCTTATCATTTGGGACTGATGTGTAAAATATGGTATCCAGTACCTAAAGTATACTACTTACTAATAATGTAAGTTGTTATATAAGTTAACGGCTCCAAAACACACACAATCAAAAAGAAAACATGAGGACAATTGTTCTAAATCAGAATATATCTATTTGCATTATTCTTGCTCCCTCCTCTTTCTTTTTATTTTGAACACTCCTCTTTCTTTTTGTTTTGAACACTCAAGAGTTATTTTCTTTTTTCTCTCCCTCACAGTTTACACTTTCTTGAATCTTCTCACCAAACATCTGGAGTCAATTATCTTTCAAATACAAACATGAGTCAATTATCCTTCAAACACAAACACGTCAATTATCCTTCAAACACAAACATGAGTCAATTATCCTTCAAACATGAGTCAATTATCCTTCAAAGACAAACATGAGTCAATTATCCTTCAAACACAAACATAAGTCAATCATTCTTCAAACACAAACATACATGAGTCAATTAATGAATTATCCTTCAAACACAAACATGAGTCAATTATCCTTCAAACACAAACACGAGTCAATTATCCTTCAAACACAAACATGAGTCAAATATCCTTCAAACACAAACCAATTATCCTTCAAACACAGACATGAGTCAATTATCCTTCAAACATGAGTCAATTATCCTTCAAACACGAGTCAACTATCCTTCAAACACAGACATGAGTCAATTATCCTTCAAACACGAGTCAATTATCCTTCAAACACGAGCCAACTATCCTTCAAACACAGACATGAGTCAATTATCCTTCAAAGACAAACATGAGTCAATTATCCTTCAAACACGAGTCAATTATCCTTCAAACACAGACATGATTCAATTATCCTTCAAAGACAAACATGGGTCAATTATCCTTCAAACACGAGTCAATTATCCTTCAAACACAAGTCAATTATACTTCAAACACAAACATGAGTTAATTTTCCTTCAAACACGAGTCAACTATCCTTCAAACACAAATAAGTTCAATGACTGGTCACATGTTTGACGATCATCAATGGTTTCAAGAGCACGCATGTGTGTGTGTGGTGTATGTGTGCGTGCTCATGTTTGTGTTGTGCGTGTGTGTGTGTGTGTGATGCGTTCATGTAGTAGTAGTAGTGGAATAGGGCTAGAAGTGAGCCTCGTGGCCCTTTTACGCCCTTTCTTGATTGTTTAATTTGATTTAAGTTTCACAATGTAGGCCCCTATATGAGTATATGCATGCACGGTGTGTGCTGTTTGTGTGTGTATGTTGTGAATATCTATGCCTGCGAATTGTGTGACTATGCATACTTATATTAGGCCTATTATAAGTAGTAGTAGTAGTAGTAGTCACAGCAGTTGTTGTTGCTGATCGTTATGTGCATTTTTATCGGCGTGATGAAGTCTGACCAGTATTGTTTTGTCTGCTCATGTTATTGGATTTTTGTGTCATGTTTTCATTCCATTTCAATTCTGTGTAAAGCGCCCTGTAGCCTACATAGTAGGATGGGCACTATACAAAATGTCCTCATTATTATTTCATTCAGCTGTTGTTATTAATTTTTACCCTCACATTTTTGCCAGACAATAACATTTCATTTTCATTGAC
>JAGGCT020004090.1:127481-134981 GCA_017654935.2 Phymorhynchus buccinoides | reverse complement strand
GTATGTATGTATGTATATGTATGTATGTATGTATGTATGTATGTATGTATGTATGTAAAAAGAAAAAAAATGAACACGGAACATTACTCAAAGTTAACTGTGACCGAGTGACGTGACGTAAGTCGTCCACTCATCACTAATTATTCATAGCCTAGTCTACTAATGTTAAGGCCTAATGTTATACAGAGGAATTCACAATATTGCAGATTTTTTTTTTTCTCTGCCCAGTTAAGTTTAATGGTACATTTTTGGCTGAAAAATGGCTGGCGACGAAAGGGTTAATGGAATCCTCAACAATTTTTTTTAAAGTTACAAGTACTAGTAGCAGTACTTAGTTGAAGACAAGAAGTGGGCCTCGCGGCCTTTTTACAGCCTTTATTGTAGAGTACTATATGTTTGCCTCCATTTTTTTTAGTTTCAAAGGGCAGTGATGTCCCGAGGACCCGGTCATAGGCAATTGACCTATAAATGGCTATTAAAGTTGAAAATGTCATATTTTGTTCTTCCTACTGAGGACAAATTTCTGATTATATTTTTAACACTGGCACGCTTTGAATGTATTATTATGTTAATTTCCACAAGAGTCAGAAAATTATCCTATCGATTTATCTCAGGACAGTTTGTCCTATCACTTTTCTATCCTAAGTACATCAAAGGGTACTTTTTTTTTTAAAGACCGATTGGGTGGAGTTACAAAAGGTTAAAAAAAAGTTTAGTGGGAAGGAGAGGGAGAGAGTAAAACAAATTGCATGGTTGCAACCTTGTCTCAGATACGAGGCGGCGCCTGTTTTTCAAAATTTGAAAACTAGCTGGCGCCTCTTTTTGTTAAAAAAAAAAAATCGATTCAAAGTTCAAGATGAAAAAAGTGTTGAATTCTCACTTTACAAGCCTGACTAAGCTTCAAATTGAGTATGATTTTGCTTTCTCTTCAGCTTCAGGGGCACGTTGCCCCCCTGACCCCCCAACAGGGCAGTTGACCCCTGTCTTGTCTGTTTTTTAAAATGTTTTCCAGTTGCATCCACGAAATTGAAACACTGTACATGCTGAAAGAAATGAGGGATATCCTAGCTTTTATTAAACAATTGTTTTCTGACTAAATATGGAAAATGTATGTGTGTGTGTGTGCACTTGTTTGAATATATGTCATAATCTAGTTAAAAATAAAAGCAAGACTATTGCAAGAAAAAAATGGTGTGTTTAGCATTGACTCATCAAGTCTCATGAATTTTGGGTAAAGGTAAAGATGCATTTCTCGGTTAATTGTATTTTTCCGTTTTTGCCTTTCTTACCATACATAAAGCTGTATTTTAGGAACATTTTTAGCTAATTACCTTTTTGGAATACTAACCCTAACCCTAAACCCTAAACCTAACCCTACCCCCCACTATGTACTGCAGTACACCGCGATTTGTCACAGTTGTGGTTCGTTGCGTATTTCCGTCTTATACGGTGGGGGGTAGGGTTAGGGTTAGTATTCCAAAAAGGTTATTAGTTAAAAATGTTCCTAAAATACAGCTTTATGTATGGTAAGAAAGGCAATAACGGAAAAATACAATTAACCGAGATAGGTAGGGGGGGGGTGGCACATCTTGACCTTTACCGAATTTTGGTGTTGAGCAATGCTTATATTAAGAAATAAGAATGTGTGGTTTCATTATGTTGATTGAATGAACCTTTTTCCAGAGGAGGTGATTGTGAACAACTTGAATATGACGTATATCAGAAATGGCACAAGTGTTATG
The DNA here is from genome assembly GCA_017654935.2 of Phymorhynchus buccinoides. NCBI lineage: Eukaryota > Metazoa > Mollusca > Gastropoda > Neogastropoda > Raphitomidae > Phymorhynchus > Phymorhynchus buccinoides. The sequence continues at coordinate 133,239 of JAGGCT020004090.1, read as the reverse complement.
GAGACCAACCAATTGAACACACCAGATGCTGGTATGCAAATAATATAAGTAGCCCTTCGAGTTCTCAAAGTTTTGTGACTTTTCTATTTTTATTATTATGTGTGGTTTTTTTGGTTCTTTTTTTTTCATGAACAATTGCATAATAGTACTTGTTTGAAATACTTTGGTGTGTATGTGTTTACAGGGCTGCAGGTGTTCAGCAGCCTTAATTTCAGGCATGAGAATATTTATTTTTTTTGCATTCCAGCAGGATTGTGAATGTTGGAATAATTGTATTGTAGGCTTTGTAGGATTTTTAAATCCATGCTTATATGAAATGATTTAGATCTTTTTTCAGGCTTAGGGGAATAGATGGTTTCCTGAAAAGAAAAAAAAAGGGGAAAATCACTTCGTGAAAATTGTAATTGATTACCTTGTTTTACTCGGTAAAAACCATATGATAGCAACCATGGCGTTGAAGCTTGAAAATGCAGGATGCGAGTCAGTGACTTGCAAACATTTATTTTATAAAAATGAGATATGGCCAGTAGCCAGTAAGCCCCAAACTGATAGCGCTTGAAAGAACTTGTTTTTAGGCTTATGGTTTTTGTTCACATGCCCCTGTGTGTGTGTGTGTGTGTGTATGTGTTTGAAAAAGCGAGGTAATATTATTATTTATTGTGACTTTTATATTCAAATTGATTACAATAAGAAAGTTATACCCTTCTTTTCTCTTTAAATGTTTAAAAACAAATTTTTTTATAATATAATAATAATTCTTTTATATAATATTTATAGTTGCTTTTTTTTTAAAAACATTAACAAATAAAATGCTTTTTTAGAAGCATATTGATGCCGTGGTAATATCTCCAATATCAGTTGGAAAATTGCTAGTTGTATTTTTAATGACTGCCTAGGCATATAATTTATGAGACTGTTACAGTGGAAAGTGTATTTTATAGAGTGTATGTAGTAAAAATTGTGATACACTCAAAGGTTAAAAAGGAAGAAAAACATTTGTTTCAGGTCTGCCAAATTGCCATTCTACACCTTGTAAAGATGGTGCTCAACCAGTGATTCAGTTCTTCCAAGATCCTGAGGCTTCGTTCATTCGAGGTATAATTTTTGTGTCAGTTTTATTTGTAATCATTATGTTTGGGGCCATGCATTATAACAGCATTGGTGAAACTGTTTATGGTATACAAGGATTTACTGTTTATTAGCTTTACCAGAATAGGAAGTTGTTGTTTTTTTAAATTATTCGTCAAACAAGATCTTTGTGGGGTTTTGTTGTTTTCGATCCCCAGCCTAACACTCTGGGGGCACACCCAGTGCCATTCGAACTTGGGTTTATTGTATATGAGGAGAACACATGTCTGTGGCAGTCTACACATGGTGAGGTCAGTTTTTATTTGCAATTCAGTGTATGCCCTTGCCTTGGTGCATGAGGATCTGTATATTCTGAGGAGTTGTCATATGGCCCATGATTACAGAAAATGATGGGTCGATTTCCTAAATAATGGGTTTATGACGTGTTACCGTAATGTAACACTTAATTTCATTGCAGACTCCTATGTGGAGTTGCACTTGAGTCTGTCAAACCTTTGATGTATTATGTTGTTTTCTGTTGTCATCAGGAGCAAAATCCTAAAAGACAACAGTTTAAAAGTAAATGTATACAATCAATGATAATGCTTGCAGTTTCCAATTTTTAAACGCACCCTTTGCATAAATTAAACAGCTAAAACAAAATTTTAGTTCCTCCACATGACAGTTACAACAGATAGAAACATTGGTCTCACAGGACACACCACAACAGATAGAAACATTGGTCTCACAGGACACACCACAACAGATAGAAACATTGGTCTCACAGGACACACCACAATAACATAATCATGCAATATAAGTACTGTATTTTACGGACTATACAGTGCATCGTGTTATATAATAATGTGCATGCCTAAAATATGTCAGAAATGCTTTGTAGGTATGTGAAATACTTTCTAGGTACATATGTCATTCTGAAGCGCAAGGATAAATTTCAGTCTGGCTCAAAATAAATATTGCCTTTAAGTCTGCATAATATAGTACGTTTATTGATTTGAAGATTTAAAGAAGTAAAGACCGATCCGTGTCATATTTCAGTCATGTTTATTTTTTTGAACCAACAAATTCTGGCAATTTTATTAATAGGGAATTCTATAACTTCATAAGGTAATAAATTCTTAGATAACGCTACACTGTTAGTGTTAATGAAAATAATTTCATTCCAATCAGTTCACTTTCTCACATTACTGTTAGCAACCAACACTCCTTCCCTTCAAATGTTTGAATTTTTTTAATTTTCACATCTTTAATTTATGTAGAATGTCATTTGCTGGTAAGAATAATCTTCCCTGGGCTTATTGAAGGACACAGACGAAAGGAATGATATATTCTATGGGTACCTAGTTACAAACAGACTGAAAAATACTGTACCAACGTGTGTCAACTTTTTACAGGTTTTCATGAAAAATATGGTTATTCATAAATTTACTCTCCAAAACAACCTTCCGAGTAAAAGCCTTCTAAAGATGTTCATTCAAAAGAATTCCAACAGTTATGAAAGTAATGATACAGTGGAACCTCCCTTATATAAGAATGAAATAGTGAGGCCAAGAGACTCCCTCCCACGTAAGACCAACTTCTCTGAAACATTGCCCTTTGTAAGTACTAAAATTACCTCCCTTATAAGACCTCATTTTGGATGATTTTTGAAGGTCTTATAAGGGAGGTTCCACTGTACAACTGACTAATGGAAAAAGTATAAGCCTTCTGCAAAAATATAAATTCAAAAGTTTTTGGTTGTGAAAATAATGATTGAAGAAGACACGAAAACAGCTCCGCCTTCTCTGACAAATTATCTTTTTCCTAATTTATGACGCAGTCCGTATTTGGACAAGTGATGTAGACGTTGATTTGGACGTCTCCCCCCCCCCCCAACCCCCACCTTACAAACAAAACTTCTGACATTAGGTCTCGGCCAAGTAGTGTTCATGCCTGACATATAAAAGAAAAAGTACACGCCTTCTACCAAAATATAAATTCAAGAGTTCCAACAAACAGGCCTAAAAACAGCTCCGCCTTCTCCACCCATTATTTTCTTTCAAAATTTTAGGAATCTAAAAACTTCTGACATTCGGTGAAAATATGGGTGAAAGGAATTCCTGGCAGAAAAAAACCCTCATTTCTGGTGGGGAACTACTTTTCATGACCGACAAGTACCAGTTATGGAAAAAGCATAAGCCTTCTAGTTCGACCAAAACTTAATATAAAGTAAAAAGGGATTCAACAGTTATGAAAATAATGATGCAAGTAAGGGAAAAACTTTAAACTAGCTGATCTTAGTCACTAAAAAATAAAGCCAATATTACTCGAAAGCAACAGGTTCACACTTAACCCTTTCGCCACCAAAGTCGCATTTTAGCACCACAGTGGTTTAAGACCTATGTCACTAAAAGGCATCAAATTGGGGTCTATTACCCAAAACCCTTTTGTCTTAGTTTTGGGAAGTAAGGATAACCTTCTTTTATATATATTACAGAAGAATCCCCAAAACTGCAGATGGATTTTATTCTCTACCCCGGTCAATTTAATGGGAATGTGGCTGGCGGTGAAAGGGTTAAATAACATATTGTTCTAGTTCAAGAGTGTTATTATTGTATTAAACACTTCTTTTTAACTCCACTTTTTTTTTTTACAGGATCAGTGCCGCACAGTTCGACGAGAGGTGTTCAACTTGTTGAAGTGGACATTCATCGTCCCCCAGAAAATCCCCCCGAGCAGCTTCCGAGTGCACCAGAACGGTGGCAGGGAGAGCAGCCCAGCCCTGTAGAGTCCATGACCACAGGTTCTTCCCGGCAGCCCAGCTCATCGGATGAGGCCACAGCACAGCCTGTAGTACTAGCAGAATGTCCCCGGGATCCCATTCCACCAGAGGCCACAGCACAGCCTAGAGACAGGGCAAGAACAATGAAGGGATTCCATAAAACAAAAAGAAAACAGAATGATTGTCTTGAGGAATCTCCTCTGATGCAGGAATATTTAAGAAGCTTCATAAATCTCAACAATGCCCAGGCTGAGTTTCAAAAACAACAGGCAGAGTTTCAAAAACTACAGGCAGAGCTTGTCAAGGTTCAGACACAATATTATCAACTGAAAGCCAAGAAGTTGAAAGACAACGAATCTGAGATCCCATGAACTATCAACAGAATGATACAATTATTGGTGAATAATGGTGGTTCATTTGTGTACATGATTATTGCGCCACAGTTTTGTAATTGATGTACACACATGAACTACCAAAGATTTCATGCAATTTTTGTTGTCCAGATGATTCTTTATAAAGATGCACTCAGGCATGGGGACTGTTAGAGAATTAGAAAATGTAATAGGATTAGTAATTTTTGACAGGATTGTTTGCAGTGGCAGAGGAAACCAAAGGTTGCAGTCTTTCTTTGTCAAATTGGTAAACCATTTAAGTGATTTTCCATATTAGGATTGATTTTAGTGTTGTCCTTCTACAGTTAGGGGCCTTGGTAACCATTTCACAGTGTCAACTGAATTAGTTCTATAAGCATTTTTACATTGGTTTGATCAGTGTGTGTGCATGCTTTTTCTTCGATTGGTGTTGATTTCTTCTTTCCATGTTCATGGTTATTACATATCAAGTGAAGTAAAAATGTTCCATTTCAAAATTTTTTTTTTTTGTTTTGTTCAGGGGCAATTTTTGCGACGAAATAGTTTCTCATGAAATCGATTTTTATAATGATAGTAAAACAGCAGTCATTGTCAGGTGTTCTGTGTTATGGCTATGAATTATTAGGATAGTAAAACCGTAATTTGATCTTTTTGTTCTGTGTTATATTGTTATGAATAGTTCTCAGAATCATCATTGATTTTATATGATAATAGTAAAACAGCAGTCATTGTCAGGTGTTCTGTGTTGTTATGCTATGAATTATTAGGATAGTAAAACAGTAATCCTTGATCAGTCTGTTGTTCTGTGTTATGATGTTATGATGTGATAATAGTAAAACAGTAATCATTGATCAGTTTGTTGTGTATGATGTGATGATGATAGTAAAACAGTAATCATTGATCAGTTGGTTGTTCTGATGTGTTGATGTGTGTGATGATAGTAAAACAGTAATCATTGATCAGTCAGTTGTTCTGTGTTGATGTGATGATGATAGTAAAACAGTAGTGGTTGATCAGTCAGTTGTTGTGTGTTATGATGTGATGGTGATAGTAAAACAGTAATCATTGATCAGTTTGTTGTTGTTATGATGTGATGATAGTAAAACAGTAATCATTGATCAGTTTTGTTGTTATGATTGTGATGATGAGTAAAACAGTAATCATTGATCAGTCAGTTGTTGTGTGTTATGATGTGATGATGATAGTAAAACAGTAAATCATTGATCAGTTTGTTGTTGTTTTATGATGTGGGATGATAGTAAAACAGTAATCATTGATCAGTTTGTTGTTGTTGTTTTGTGATGATGATAGTAAAACAGTAGTGGTTGATCAGTCAGTTGTTGTGTGTTATGATGTGATGGTGATAGTAAAACAGTAATCATTGATCAGTTTGTTGTTGTTATGATGTGATGATAGTAAAACAGTAATCATTGATCAGTTTGTTGTTGTATATGATGTGATGATAGTAAAACAGTAATCATTGATCAGTTTGTTGTTGTTATGATGTGATGATAGTAAAACAGTAATCATTGATCAG
>JAGGCT020004090.1:120295-126981 GCA_017654935.2 Phymorhynchus buccinoides | reverse complement strand
TCCACGACGTTACAGCTAAAACATGTCTCACAGGACACCCCCAACAGATAGACCATTGGTCTCACAGACACCCAAAAAAGATGAAACTTGTCTCCGGGCCAACCACAATAACATAATCATCATATACTGCTTTGTATTTTACGGACTACATGCATCGTGTTTAATAATATGTGCATGCCTAAAATAGTTCGAATGCTTTTTAGTATGTGAAATACTCTAGGTACATATGTCATTCTGAAGCGCCAGGATAATTTCGTCTGGCTCAATCATTTGCTTAATCGGCCTATTTGTACGTTATTGATTGAGATTTAAAGAAGTAAAGAACGATCCGTGATATTCATCATGTGTTATTTTTTTGAACCAACAATTCTGCATTTTATTATATGGAATTCTATACTCATATTATAAATCTTAAGATACCGCTACACTTGTTAGTGTTAATATATTTCATGCCATCGTTCACTTTCTCACGTAACGTTAGCACCAACCTCCTTCCTCCAAGTGTTTGAATTTTTTATTTTCCCAATCTTTAATTTATTAGACTTCACATTTGCTGGTAAGAATAATCCTTCCCTGGCTTATTGAAGGACACAGAACAAGGAATGCTTTTCTATGGGTACCTAGTTAACAGACTGAAAATACTGTACACAACATTGTGTCACTTTTCCGGTTTTCATGAACACGTATGTTATTCATAATTTTTATTCCAACAACACCTGCCGAGTAAGCATTCTAAAGATGTTCTTCACAAAGTCCAAAACCATTTAGGAAGTACTGTACAGTGGAAACCTCCCTTATATACGAATGAATAGTGATTTCCAAGAGACTCCCTCCCACGTACGACCAAACTTCTCTAACATTGCCTTTGTAAGTACTAAATTACCTCTTATACACCTCATCTTTGGATTGATTTTTGAAAGAGTCTTTAAGAGGTTCCACTGTACAACTGACTATGAAAAGTATACTTCTGACAATATAAAGTCAAAAGTTTTTGGTGTTTTACAATATGAATGCAGAATACGACGAACGACAGCTCCGCCTTCTCTGCCAAATTTCTTTTTCCTAATTTGTGACGCAGTCCGTATTTGTACAAGTGTGTAGCGTTGATTTGGACTCTCCCCACCCCCCCACCCCCACCTTAACAAACAAAACTTCCTGACATTAGGTCTCATCCAAGTAGTGTTCTGCCTGACATGTAGAAGAAAAGTCACTCTTCTAACCAAAATCGAATTCAAGAGTTCATCAACGGCCTAACAACAGCTCCGCCTCTCCCCCATTCTTATTCCTTCAAATTTTAGTGATCTACAAACTCTGACATTGCTGTGAAATTTGGTGAAGAATTCCTGCAGAAAAAAAACCCATCATTTCTGGTGGGGCACTACTTTCATGACCGCCAGTCCGTTATGGAAAAAGCATAAGCCTCTAGTTCGACCAAAACTTAATATACAGTAAAAGGGATTGCAACAGGTTATGAAATAATATGCAAGTAAGGGAAAACTTTAACTAGCTGATCTTAGTCAATAAAAATAAAGCCCATATTACTCGAAAGCAACGGATCACACTAACCCTTCGCCCCAAAGGTCGCATTTTATCACCACAGTGTTTGTAAGACCTTGTCACTAAAAGGCATCAATTGGTCTCCTTACCCAAAACCCTTTTTGTCTGTAGTTTTGGGAAGTAGGATACCCTTCTTTTATATATATTACAGAGAATTCCCAAAACTGCAGATGGATTTTATTCTCTACCCCGGCAATTTATGGGATGTGCTGGCGGTGAAGGGTTAATAACAATTGTTCTGTTTTCAAGAGTGTTTATTATTGTATTCAAACACTTCTTTTTAACTCCACTTTTTTTTTACAGGATCAGTCCGCACATTCGCGAGAGGTTGTTCACAGCTTTTGAAGTGGTACTTGCATCTCCCCCAGAAAATTGCCCCCGAGCGCTTGCCGAGTGCCCAGACCTGGCAGTTGTAAGCATCCCACCCTTAAGTCATGACCCATGGTAGCGTTCTTCCCGCAAGCCCAGCTCATCGATGGCCACATGCACATCCTGTAGTAACTAGCGAATGTCCGGGATCCCATTCCAACCAGAGCCACGAAAAGGCACAGCCTAGGACAGGGCCAGAACAATGACTATGGATTCCATAAAACAAAAAGAAAACAGAATGATTGTCTTGAGGAATCTCCCCTCTGTGCCGGTATATTTAAGAACTTCATAATATCGACAATGCCCAGGCTGAGTTCAAACAACAGGCAGAGTTCAAAACGACGGCAGAGCTTGTCAATGTTCAGACGGAACAATTTATCACTGAAAGCCAGAAGTTGAAAGCAACGAATCTGAGATCCCATGATATCACCAGTAATGATACAATTATGTGATAATGGTGGTTCATTGTACGTGGATTATGTGCGCCACAGTTTTTTGTAGATTGGACATATGGTACTGCAGCATGGAACTAAACCGCATAAGTGGTGTCAGGAAATTTTTGGTGGTGATATGGAAAGATGAAACATCTCTCCAAGGACTAGACAAGACTATGCATCCGTGACTGAGTAGAGTATTGGGGAAATATAGTTGGATTATTAATTTTGACAGGATTGTTTGTCAGTGGCAGAGGAACCAAAGGTTGCAGTCCTTTCTTTGTCAAATTGTAAACCATTTAAGTGTTTTTCCATATTAGGATTGATTTTAGTGTTGTCCTTCGCGTTAGGGCACGCTTGGTAACCATGCACAGGTTCAATCTGATTAGTCTATAAGCATTTTACATTGTTTGATCATGTTTGTGCCTGCTTTTTCTTCGCTATTGGTGTTGATATCTCTTTCCAGTTCATGGTTATTACATATTCAGTTAATAAAATGGTTCCATTTCAAATTGGTTTTTTTTGTTTTGTTCAGGCAATTCCTTTTGCGTGAATAGTTCTAGAATCACTTTTATATGATAGTAAACACAGTCATTGTCAGGTGGTCTGTGTTATTGCTATGATTAGTCTCTTGCGTTCTCTATTAGGATAGTAAAACAGTAATCCTTGATCAGTCTGTTGTTCTGTGTTATGATGATGATGATAGTAAAAAAGTAGTAATTGATCAGTCAGTTGCTCTGTGTTATGATGATGATGATAGTAAAAAAGTAATCATTGATCAGTTTGTTGTTATGATGTGATAATAGTAAAACAGTAATCATTGATCAGTTTGTTGTTGTTATGATGTGATGATAGTAAAACAATAGTCATTGATCAGCCAGTTGTTCTGTGTTATGATGTGATGATATTAAAACAGTAATCATTGATCAGTCAGTTGTTGTGTGTTATGATGTGATGCTGATAGGTAAAACAGTAATCATTGATCAGTTTGTTGTTGTTATGATGTGAATGATAGTAAAACAGTAATCAATTGATCAGTTTGCTGTTGTTATGATGTGATGATAGTAAAACAGTAGTCATTGATCAGACAGTTGTTGTGTGTTATGATGTGATGATAATAGTAAAACAATAGTCATTGATCAGACAGTTGTTCTGTATTATGATGTGATGATGATAGTAAAACAGTAATCATTGATCAGCCAGTTGTTCTGTTATGATGATGATGATAGTAAAACAGTAATCATTGATCAGCCAGTTGTTGTGTGTTATGATGTGATGATAGTAAAACATTAGTCATTGATCAGTCAGTTGTTCTTTGTTATGATGATGATGATGATAGTAAAGCATTAGTCATTGATCAGTCAGTTGTTCTGTTTTGTGATGTGATGATGTTAGTAAAACAGTAATCATTGATCAGTCAGTTGTTCTGTGTTATGATGTGATGATAGTAAAACAGTAGTCATTGATCAGTCTGTTGTTGTGTGTTATGATGTGATGATAGTAAAACAGTAATCATTGATCAGTTTGTTGTTGTTATGATGTGATGGTGATAGTAAAACAGTAGTCATTGATCAGTTGTTCTGTTGTGTGATGATAGTGTTATGATGTGATGTTTGATAGTAAAACAGTAATCATTGATCAGTTTGTTGTTATGATGTGATGATAGTAAAACAGTAATCATTGATCAGACAGTTGTTCTGTATTATGATGTGATGATGATAGTAAAACAGTAATCATTGATCAGTCAGTTGTTCTGTGTATGATGATGATAGTAAAACAGTAGTCATTGATCACACACCAAAAAAAGTACGAATATTTTTCTGATTCATAATTATAAGGCACACACCTGATTATAAGGCGTACCCCCCCTATTTTACACAAAGTTCAGATTCTGTTATTATATTTTGGTAAAATATAAGAATATAAGACAGCAGGGGTCTCGTCTGGGGGGGAAAGTATCACCTTATAGTCAGAAAAATATGGTATAGCAATTACAAAATAAAGGGTCCAAACCATTTGAAATTTCAAGGTACAATAATTTACCTTAGAAGTAGGCAGCAATCAATCTCTGTCTCTCTGTCCGCCCTGCAGCTGCACGTGCTCGCTCATTAGGGTTGTTAGGGAAGTTGCGTACATCATCATCCCCATCATTCTCATCATCGGCAGGGTCGTCAGCATCTTCATTGTCAGGCTGAGGGTCAGGCAGTCGGAGCCACCGAGCACGGTTGTTAAGCATAAAGCATACCATGATGACGTCGCAAGCTTTTGCAGGCGAAAACCGGAGCTTTTTTAGGCAACGCCACCGGTTCTTGCAGACTCCTATGGAACGCTCCACTGTGGATCGGGTTGATTTGTGCCTGCTATTGTACCGCTCATCTTCCCTTGTCAGTGGGGTCAGCATAGGTGTCATGAGCCACGTTCTCAGCATGTACCCCGAGTCACCAAGCACATAACCATCAACAGGTTGATTTGGCTGCTCCATATCTTGAAAGATGCCAGACTCCCGCAGTACCCTGGCATCATGGACACTGCCAGGCCACCTTGCCACGACATCTATGAACATCATGTCTGCATCACATATGACCTGGAACATATATGAATATTCTCTTCTAAGTTACAAACAGTATCATCAATCCCTCAGTTTCCTGTCATGTCAGTGCAAATACGTCGTCAATCAATATTTGTATTGTCCACTTTATAGGAAATTCTTTCTGCAGCGATAAAACAATCAACAAAACAACAACACAAGACAGAGACATAGCACGCAGAAAAGATATGCGACTATTTTCAACACTGTGCGCACCTACAGTTCTTGGTCACACACACTCACAACCACACACATGCACATACACACACGCACATATATGCACACACACAACCATTTATCTACACATCCATCTAACTTATACATACATACACATTATGCTTACATACGTACATATATCTTGCATTCACAATTTAAAATATAGTACTCTTACTGTCTTAGTCTACATTCTACATACACAAACACATAGATACTAAGAAAGGCCTATGCACTATAATATAGATACATTGACTGATTTAAAACAAAATTGAAAGCAAAAGTGCATTAAGAACTACAGAATAGGGCATTTGCCACATGAGGGCGACCTTGAATTACACTGAGTTGAATTTAGAGAGTTGAAATAGAAAGGTCAGCGTAACTCGGGCAGAACGAGTGCGGGCAAATTAGTAGTCTAGTATAGAGAACGAACACTCGTGGCAAATGCCCCTATTGTCACACATGTACGCACATGCAGGCACACACACACACACAGTTGCTCAAGCATGCAAGGACACGCATGCACACACCCGGCACGCATACGTACAAGTTGTTTTAAAACAACATTTTATTTTCACACACACACACCACACAGTGAGATTTATTTTGTTTTTATTTGACTGTCCACCCCCCCCCCCCCCCCCCCCCCCCCATTATTTTAGTTTAAAGGAAGCACACACACATTTATAGTGTACGGTAATCATTTTATGCAAACTCTTGTGACAATCACATCTAATCTTAAGGGTGAACAGAAAGAAACAGGGTAGGTTCTTAAAAATTCTAATTAATGGATGCAGGGCTCCCAATCGTCCCGCAAAACAAGGGGTCCCAGGGACTCATTCTCACAGTATAGAGGGTCCTAGAGGCAGGAAAGTAGAGGGTCCCAGTGGCATAGCGAATGCTAAAAAAATTTTTCTAGTGCATCCCTGGGACCCCTGCACATTCTTTTAGAGGGTCCTTTAGAATTTTAGTGATTCATTGACCCCCAAATGGGGGTCCCTGGGATGGAAACATGGAGATTGAAAGGTTTAAAAAAAAAAAGTAAACTCAATCAGACAACATAAGTACAAAAATATGTCTCATGGCTACCAATCGTACCGCAAAATAAGGGGTCCCAGTGACTCATTCACACAAACACACACAGGTAAGGAAAGAATAGGCCTATGAGTCAGGGAGAGAGAAGAGACATGAAAAATTGGGGGAAATTAGTTCAATGTAGACCAAGCTTTGAAAATATTGGGTGATGAAAGTTCCTTGATACAACTATTGTAAAGACTGGTCTATTTTGCCCATTTTTATACATGTAATAAATGATGTATGTAGTGCATATGTACATTCTTTGAGAGGGTCCTTTAGGATTATAGTACTTCAATCTCCATTCATAGACCGGGCCAAATGGGGGTCCATGGGAGCCCTGTGCTGTCACCCTGACACTAATTATTTGATACTGAAACTACTGAAAGCACTAATAAATTACATTTTTATACACAGTTTCATTGATTTGTGCATACAATACAGTCAAACCT
>JAGGCT020004090.1:97795-115295 GCA_017654935.2 Phymorhynchus buccinoides | reverse complement strand
GCCTGTTAATCGTCTTATACGTGTCTTAAAACGAGTAGGTCAATGCATTTTCTACAGCTAGGCTAGACTTTAGACTGTGTTTTCTTAAAATGACCAACGCTCACCCTACTAACTTTAAATGCTCATAACTCTGGAACGGAAATGGATACAAGAATGGTTCTTGTATCACGAGAAAGAGAATTGCCTGAAGGGTTCAAATGTATTATTTTCTCAGAATGGTCAGTTTGACACTTAATGTCCCTTTCGTGATGCTGGGTCACATATAGGGTCTACTGAGCTTACGACACAGAATGTTCTTGTTGTTCAAAAATGGTCAATGACTTTGCCCATGGGAAAACTATATACTGAGCTTACCCCGTGAAATGTTCTTGTGGTACAAAACATCTAATTTCATAATTTATTATATTGCCAACGACAGATGCTCTTCTTCAACGAAGTCTCAGTATTATGGTCACATTTGAACATTGTAATTATACTCAGCTTACGACACAACATTTTTGGGGGGCAAAAAAAAGTCAGTGATGTTAGCCATGGCGAATTATACACTGACGTTACAAGACAAAATGTATGTATGGTTGGAACAATAGTAGTACCATGGGACATTATATACTGAAGTTGCGACACAAAATGTTCCTGTGGTGCAAAATAACTAACACATAATTTTGACCATGAAAGATTTCATACTGATGTAGCCACACACAATGTATTTGTGTTTGAAAAACATAAGTAGATGATTTTTGCCGTGAGACATTATACTGAAGTTGCCGTAGCCACACAACATGTATTTGTGGTTGAAAAAAAAAGTAGATGATTTTAGCCGTGGGGCATTATACTGAAGTTGCCGTAGCCACACAACATGACTGTATTATTTTGTGGTTGAAAACCCCCCATAGTAGATGCTATTTGCCGTGGGACATTATAGTTACTGAAGTTTCAGTACAACATGTAGAGGGAAGACGGGGTAAAAAGCGCATGGGCGGGTAAGAAGCCCACCCCTATTATCTCATGAAATAAAGACAATTTCAGTCAAATTTGCCCATGAGACGAATGCTAGACATTAACGCTCGTCTCATGGGCAAAATGAGACTGAAATTTTGCTTCATTTCATGAGATAATTGGGGTGGGCTTCTTACCCGCCCATGCGCTTTTTACCCCGTCTTCCCCTATGTGTGGATACATAACATACCTACCACTACAACGCTTGCCTTGGGACGTTATGCAACGACGGTACCGCACAAATTGCTCTCATGCTCATTTATTATAAATGCGAGATGCGGAAGAAAGTGATCTGTTTGTGCCAACTAGGTCCAGAAGGATGGGCGAGAAACGGAGAGAACCAGACAGAGCGAAGCGAAGACAGAAAGAGGACACAGACAGAAAACATACACACAGAGAGAGGAAGAGAGAGAGAGAGAGAGAGAGAGAGAGAGAGAGAGAGAGAGAGAGAGAGAGAGAGAGAGAGAGAGAGAGAGAGAGGGAGAGAGAGAGAGAGAGAGAGAGAGAGAGAGAGAGAGAGAGAGAGAGAGAGAGAGAGAGAGAGAGAGAGAGAGAGAGAGAGAGAGAGAGAGTACGAAATACGAATACGAAATTTTTTTAATGAGGGAAATTGGATAAGCTGAAACAGCTTTTTTACACCATGCCCTCAGGCAAAACATGACAAGAAAAAACAACAACCCATAAACATGCACAGAAAAGATAGAGAGAGAGAGAGAGAGAGAGAGAGAGAGAGAGAGAGAGAGAGAGAGAGAGAGAGAGAGGAGAGAGAGAGCAGAGAGCGAGAGAGAGAGACGAGAGAGACTCATATTTCTCTCTCTCTCTCACTACGCCTACGAAGAGAGACTCATCTCTCTCTCTCTCTCTCTCTCTCGAGATCTCTCTCTCTCTCTCTCTCTCTCTCTCTTCTCTCCTCTCTCTCTCTCTCTCTCTCTCTCTCTCTCACTACGCCCAACTAAGAATATCACGCGATAAGCCCCTACTGGTTTGATTGCCCCCCTGGCGGTCAAATCCGCGTCATAAGTTGCTCATTGAACGCTAGATCCTTCAATGGTTTCACCTTGTTTTCTGTTGTCTGTAGGGACACATATTGTTAATAATCGTGTTTTTGTCAAGTAAGCTGGCTTCTCATTTCTACGGTCTAAGTACGTACACCGTTCGGAAGTAATCTTCATGCTGACTGAGGGCTTCACAAATCGACTACAAAAGATAGTGACATCTAAAAAGAATACTAACTAAATTCAGATTTGGAATATCAGATTTAAACAAACATTATTTTTATTACAGGGTTCATAAAGAAATTGAGTTATTATGTCCTTATTGTCGCAATGTAATTGAAGATGAAGTTCATTTTGTATTCACCTGTTCATTATATGATGATCTCAGAAGAAAACTTATTCCTGCTAAGTTCATTCGTAATCCCTGTCTGTTTAAGCTTATAATGCTACTCTCCTCTAGCAATGAAAATGTTATAAAATGTTTTGCTATTTTTCTTTATCATGCATTTAAGATCAGAGATATATATATAAATTAGATGAATGTATTGTTTGAATGTTCATGTTTCCCCCCTTCAAATGTGGCCCAGGCCTTTTGAATAAACCATTCGCATTCGCATTCGCATTCGCATTCGCATCTCATCTCTCTCTCTCTCTCTCTCTCCTCTCTCTCTCTCTCTCTCTCTCTCTCTCTCTCTCTCTCTCTCTCTCTCTCGCTCGACCAAATGAAAGATTACCTAAGAAAGCTCTACACTATGCTTAGTGCCCTTGATGCCCGAGGAAAAACCACCTGGGTTACACATGTAAGATTATGTCTGTTTAAATTTGTTTTTGTTTTTGTTTGGGTGGAACAAGGTGTAGGAGACGTTAATGGATTTTTGAAAGTGTTTAAGCAGAGAATGGTTGATTGTAAATGGCAAGAATGGGGTGAGCACGTGAATGAGAGTGACAGGTTTTCCATGTATATAACATTTTGCAATCCGTTTAATTCTTTGCCTGAATATCTCTGTAATGAACTTGACAAACATTTGAAGTATGTTATGACCAAAATAAGATTTGTTATTTCGGATCTGGCTGCTCATTTCTATAGATATAGGTACCACAGACATCAAGACTTAGTTTGTAAACTTTGCAATGCTGACGTAGAAAATGAACTGCATGTGTTGCTATGCTGTCCATTTTATGATAATCTAAGAAAACAGTTTATTGCACCAAAATTTTATCGTAATGCAAATGCCTTTCGTCTGTCATTATTAATGTCTTCTAGAAACAGCGAAACTGTTAGAAAATTGTGCATTTTTATATACCAAGCTCTAAAGGCAAGACAAATTGCTTTGTCATAAATTAATTCTTTTGCTACATTCTGTGCATTAAATGACACTATGTTTCTATTACTGTTATTGTACCCCCCCTTCCAAATGGGGCTTTGGCCTTATGGAATAAATATTTTCATTTTCATTTTTATTTTCTCTCGACCTCTTTTGGCAATGACAATAAAATGTTCAGCGTTCAGCGCTATCTCTCTCTGTGTGTCTCTGTCTCTCTCTCTCTCACTCTGTCCTCTCTCTCTGTGTCTCTGTCTCGCTCTCTCTCTCTCTCACTACCTCTCTCTCTCTCTCTCTCTCTCTGTCTCTCTCTCCTGTGTCTCTGTCTTCTCTCTCTCTCCCTCGGTCTCTCCCTCTCTCTCTCTCTCTCTCTCTCTCTCTCTCTCTCTCTCTCTCTCTCTCTCTCTCCATCCATCTCTCTCTCTCTCTCTCTCTTCTCCTCTCTCTCTCTCTCTCTCTCTCTCTCTCTCTCTCTCTCTCTCACTCTCTCTCTCTCTCTCTCTCTCTCTCTCTCTCTCTCTCTCTCTCTTTTCCTCCACCACACACACACACACACACACACAATGTGTGTATGTGCGTTTGTGCGAACGCGTGCGTTTGTGTGTGTATGTATGTGTAAGTGTTGTGCGTGTGAGTGAGAGTGTGTGCGTATGTGTGTGTATCTGTGCGTGTGTGTGTGTGTGTGTGTGTGTGTGTGTGTGTGTGTGTGTGTGTGTGTGTGTGCTGTGCGTGTGAGTGTGTGTGTGTGTGTGGGGGGGGGGGGTGTGGGGGGGTGTGTGTGTGGTGTGTGTGTGTATGGTATGTGTGTGTGTGGTGTGTGTGTGTGTGTGTGTGTGTGTGTGTGTGTGTGGTGCGTGTGAGTGGAGCGCGCGCGTGTGTGTGTGTGTGTGTGTGTGTGTGTGTGTGTGTGTGTGTGTGTGTGTGTGTGTGTGTGTGTGTGTGTGTGTGTGTGTGTGTGTGTATGTATGTGAGAGAGAGTGTGTGTGTGTGTGTGTGTAGTGTGTGTGTGTGTGTGTGTGTGTGTGTGCGTGTGGTGTGTGTGTGTGTGTGTGTGTGTGTGTGTGTGTGTGTGTGTTTTGTGTGTGTGTGTGTGTGTGTGTGTGTATGTATGTGTGTGTGTGTGTGTGTATGTGTGTGTGTGAGTGTGTGTGTGTATGGTGTGTGTGTGTGTGTGTGTGTGTGTGTGTGTGTGTGTGCGTGCGTGTGCGTGTGCGTGCGTGCGTGTGCGTGTGCGTGTGCGCGCGGCGTGTGCGTGTGTGTGTGTGTGTGTGATTGATTCTAGTCTAGATGGATTATTATAGACGTTCTACGTCCTTGTTCTTCTCTCAAATGTCTTTTGTTTCGATGGCTTAATCTCGCTATCCGTTTATCTGCATTGAAAAAGGAGTAACAGGGCTAGAATTTATATGACCGAACCTTCCTGTTTCTTCTCTATCTCTCTATCGTTCTGCCTCTCACTGTCCACTTTCGATAAGTATAAATGTAACCAGCACCACGAAAGGGACATTAAGTCGCTGGGCTAGTTTCTCACAACAGGCTTGCAAAGTCAAAAATATCATGTTTTGTCAATTTTGAGGTATGGTTTTTGTCGTGTTCTCTAGCATCTTATCTTTCATATTTATAAGGCTAAGGATAATCTTTAATATGGCCTCTAAATGGTCTTATAAGTGTTCTAAAATGAATAGGTCAATGCATTGTCAGCTAGGCTAGACTTTAGAAAATGGCCAACGCTCACTCTACTAACTTTAAATGCTCATAAGTCTGGAATTAAAAAAAGATATAATAATGGTTCTTGAATGAGACTGATCAACAGTGTTTTTGTTCAGAAAAGAGCGTGTTTAATGTGACTGATCAACAGTGTTTTGTACAGTAAAGAGCGTGTTTAATGTGACTGATCAACAGTGTTTTTGTTCAGTAAAGAGCGTGTTTAATGTGACTGATCAACAGTGTTTTTGTTCAGTAAAGAGCGTGTTTAATGTGACTGATCAACAGTGTTTCTGTTCAGTAAAGAGCGTGTTTAATGTGACTGATCAACAGTGTTTCTGTTCAGTAAAGAGCGTGTTTAATGTGACTGATCAACAGTGTTTTTGTTCATTGAGTAAAGAGCGTGTTTAATGTGACTGATCAACAGTGTTTTTGTTCAGTAAAGAGCGTGTTTAATGTGACTGATCAACAGTGTTTTTGTTCAGTAAAGAGCGTGTTTAATGTGACTGATCAACAGTGTTTTTGTTCATTGAGTAAAGAGCGTGTTTAATGTGACTGATCAACAGTGTTTTTGTTCAGTAAAGAGCGTGTTTAATGTGACTGATCAACAGTGTTTTTGTTCAGTAAAGAGCGTGTTTAATGTGACTGATCAACAGTGTTTTTGTTCAGTAAAGAGCGTGTTTAATGTGACTGATCAACAGTGTTTTTGTTCAGTAAAGTGCGTGTTTAATGTGACTGATCAACAGTGTTTCTGTTCAGTAAAGAGCGTGTTTAATGTGACTGATCAACAGTGTTTTTGTTCAGCAAAGAGCGTGTTTAATGTGACCGATTAACACTAACCACAGTGTTTTTGTTCATTGGAGGTTCTTAATGTGACTGATAAACAAAAGAAGAAAAAAAGAAAAAAAGAAAGGTTCTTGTATCACTTGAAAGAGATTTGTCTGGAGTGTTCAAATGTATTATTTTCTCAGAATGGTCAGTTTGACACTTAATGTCCCTTTCGTGGTGCTGGATCACATATGTAGTGCCTAAGTGTAGGCATAAGAAGAAGTCTGTACTAACCAGGGGTGGCAATGCTGAGTGCAGGAATTGTGCTAGACAGAGTACTTTTACCTCAGACAATTTGACAGAAGATCGTATAATTTTTAAGCCGACCTCTCTCTCTCTCACTCTCTCTATCTCTCTTCCATCTCTCTCTCTCTCTCTCTCTCTCTCCTCTCTCTCTCTCTCTCTCTCTCTCTCTCTCTCTCTCTCTCTCTCTCTCTCTCTCTCTCACTATATCTCTCTCTCTCTCTCTCTCTCTCTCTCTCTCATCCCCCCTCTCTCTCTCTCTCTCTGTTTCTCTCTGTCTCTGTCTCTCTCTCCTCCCCCCCCTCTCCCCTTCTCTCTCCTCTCTCTCTCTCTCTCTCTTCTATCGTCTCTCTCTCTCTCTCTCTCTCTCTCTCCTCTCTCTCTCTCTCTCTCTCTCTCTCTCTCTCTCTCACTCCTCTCCTCTCTCTTTTCTCTCTCTCTCTCTCTCTCTCGTCTCCGCTCTCTCTCTCTCTCTCTCTCTCTCTCTCTCTCTCTCATCTCTCTCTCAGCCTCTTAACAATTTCTCATTGATTCTTGCCCGAGGTAACACGATTTGTATCATTGGATGGAGAGCATCACAGATGACACTGAGAGCGGAATGCACAAGACTAGAAGGCTATCACACTTAACCCACATACAGCAAAATATACTAGTCAGAAATAGTTAAAGGTTTACCTCCATCCCCGTGTAGGCTATCATGTGACCCAGCACCACGAAAGGGACATTAACCCTTTCACACCGCCAGCCATATTTCAGCCCAAGATTTATTTTCATTAAATTTACCTGGGTAGAGAACAAAATCCATCTGCAGTATTGGGGATTCTTGTGTGACATATATAAAATAAGGTCTATCCTTACTTCCCAAAACTAAGACAATAGGGTCTTTGGATAATAGACCCCAATTTGATGCCTTTTAGTGACATAGATGTTAAATCACTGTGGTGCTAAAATGCGACTTTGGCGGTGAAATGGTTAAGTCGCTGGGTTAGTTTCTCACAATAAGCTTGGAGAGTCATAAATCTCATTTGTGTGTGTCAATTTTGAGTTAATGGTATTGTTGTATTTAATAACATCTTATATTTCATATGTAAAAAGGACAATCTTTAATATGGTCACTAACTGGTCATATAAGTGCCTTAAAATGAGTAGGTCAATGGAATTTCTTCAGCTAGGCTAGCCTTTCTAGACTGTGTTCTCTAAAAATGACCGACGCTCATCCTACTAACCTTAAATGCTCATAACTCTGGAACGAAAAAAAAAATACAAGAATGGTTCTTGTATCATTAGAAAGAGAATTGTCTGCAGTTGTCAAACGCATCATTTTCTCAGAATAGTCAGTTTGACACTTAATGTCCCTTTCGTGGTGCTGGGTCACATTTTCATATTACTAGGGACAAGAGTCTAAAGCCTCTTTGTCTTACATGCTTTTATTTTAGAGCCGAATCCATTGCAACATGAAACAGCATGGCAAAAGAAAACAACAACACCACAACAAAATAACAACCACAAATCCAATAACTCACACAATTGTTCATTAAAAGAAAAGTCTTAACAATCAAGCTTTCATTTTGATTTGTCAGGTTTACGAAGAATATTATTTGCATAAAAGGTAGTAATGTTGCAGTAGGTAGCCCCCCCCCCCCCGATATCTTTTGAGTGTTCCAGAGATGATCAGTTTCCATGGAAACTCAATTTTAGGAAATTCCGTTTGTGAGTTGACCCCCCCCCCCCCCCCCCCCCAAATTTGCTTCTCTCTCTTTCACAAATTGGATTACAAAGCAAAGTGTGATCCTTAACTTCTGGCGAATAGTATCCTATTATTATTATTATTATTATTATTATTATTATTATTATTATTATCATTATCATTATTATTATTATTATTATTATGTATTATTATTATTTCATGCCAGGAACCACTCTCACACAGAATAGAACCAGATAACAGAAACTAACAACTTCGTTTTTATTCCTCATCCATCTCTGCCCCCCCTTCGCGTATTATCGAGTCCTAGCAAAATAAGGTTGTCCGTTTTCTGTAGTCTGGGCTACTAGGGGATGGGGCCCAATTTGTGGGCCCCTATGTGACATCCTTGG
Source organism: Phymorhynchus buccinoides (assembly GCA_017654935.2). NCBI lineage: Eukaryota > Metazoa > Mollusca > Gastropoda > Neogastropoda > Raphitomidae > Phymorhynchus > Phymorhynchus buccinoides. The sequence goes on along the minus strand of JAGGCT020004090.1, from coordinate 107,110 downwards.
TTATTATTAGGCGTTATTACCAGTGCGCAGCTGTTTCAAACAATTTGTCTTCTTGGCTTCTGATTGCACTTTGGAGGTATGAGAGCTACGAGGGTTAGAGAGAGAGAGAGGGAGAGGGAGGGAGATGGAGAGAGAGAGGGAGAGAGGGAGAGAGAGAGAGAGAGATAAACAGAGATAGCTAGAGAGAGAGAGAGGGAGGGAGAGAGACAAACAGAAACAGAAACAGAAACACACAGAGAGAGACACACAGGGACAGAGAGAGAGAGAGAGAGAGAGAGAGAGAGAGAGAGAGAGAGAGAGAGAGAGAGAGAGAGAGAGAGAGAGAGAGAGAGATAAACAGAGATAGCTAGAGAGAGAGATAGAGGGAGGGAGAGAGACAAACAGAAACAGAACACACAGAGAGAGAGACACACAGAGACAGAGAGAGAGAGAGAGAGAGAGAGAGAGAGAGAGAGAGAGAGAGAGAGAGAGAGAGATTTGCACACTTTAGAGAGAGAGAGAGAGAGAGAGATAAACACAAGAGAGAGAGAGAGAGAGAGAGGAGAGAGAGAGAGAGAGAGAGAGAGAGGGAGAGAGAGAGAGAGAGAGAAACAGAGAGAGCTCTGTAGAGAGAGAGAGAGAGGGAGGGAGAGAGACAAACAGAAACAGAAACACACAGAGAGAGAACACACACAGGGACAGAGACAGAAACAGAGAGAGAGAGAGATAGAGAGAGGAAAGAGAGACGGAGAGAGAGAGAGAGAGAGGAGAGAGAGAGAGAGAGAGATAGAGAACGAGAGAGAGAGAGAGAGAGAGAGAGAGATAACAGGAGAGAGAGAGAGAGATAGAGAGAGAGAGAGAGAGAGAGGAGGAGAGTGTAGAGAGAGAGTGTAGAGAGAGAGAGAGAGGGGGAGAAGAGATAGAGAGAGAGAGAGAACGTTGAACACTTTGAAAAATTTCAAAAACTTTAACATCAATTTTCAAGGATAAAGATTTTAGACACCTAGTCTTCCAATATGTTACGGGCAAAACGAATAAGAGGCACCACACCTCTCTCTATCATTATGTCTGTCTCTTTCGGTGTCTGTCTGTCTCTCTCTGTCTTTATATCTGCCCCCCCCCTCCCCATACTGTCTCTCTCTCGTCCTCTCTCTCTCTCTCCTCTATCTCTCTCTCTCTCTCGTCTCTCTCTCTCTCTCTCTCTCCTCTCTCCTCTCTCTCTCTCTCATCCTCTCTCTCTCTCTCTCCTCTCAGGCACACACACAACCGGGTATAATAATTCATAATAAGATTATGATATTGGTTGGTTGATTCGTTTGATGCAAAAAATAATTGCCATAAAGGCCGTGTACACACGGAAACCCGTGCGCAATCCATAAATAAGTGAAACAAAGAAGGGAAAAGATTTGCGCACGTGTCCGAATTTCCCCTATATGCGTAAACTTGTATCCTTCTTCTTCTTCCACTTATTTAGGGTTTTTCCGTACGGAACTTGCGCGTCTAATGTGAACCCGGCCTAACTCAAGCGTTGTGAAAACTTCCCTCATCTTTGTCTTACTTGTGACGTTTTAATTTGAAGAAAACAACCCAACCCCACACAACTTGACAAAGCAAACAAACAAACAAACAAAAACCACAAACAAAACTGACGTTTGAATTTAAAAGAAAATATGCATACCTATGGCTTGTACCCACGTGTCGTCATATCCGGCCACAAGGAGCGTGCCATATTATGGGAGATCGCCATCTTAGTCAGTAACTTTGTTTGAAAAAAATGCTAGATCGATGCTGTTTACACACAAATAAGGACTAAGATGGCGACACTTCCGTTGGAATGGTCGAGATGCGCACGCAGGTGGGGGGGGGGGGAGCCATAGCCTATTGTGGGACACCAAAAGGGGTTTACAATAACTTCACAAGTCACAAGTCACACAATTTAATTGTATAAAGTACATGGAAATACATCCGTGGCGGCACGTTAAAGAATAAAACAGTAAATAAATGACTCAGATTACAGATTCAAGGCATATCGTGCGGAGTGCAAAAAAGCTATCTTGCAATGCATCATACAATCCTATGTCTTCTTTGCATTTTTGTTTGTGGCTCAAGCCACAAACCTATAACTCACTTTGTCGGTCGGTCGGTCTGTCGGTCGGTCGGTCTGTCGGTCGGTCGGTCTGTCGGTCGGTCGGTCTGTCGTTCCAAAATTGTCGCACATTTTGACAAAATTGTCGCACTTCAAATCGAGGCTACACTTCAAAATTAATTGAGGCCGCTCTTTAAAATGATGTATTTTAAAGCGTACAAAATAATAAACATACGTAATACAGACACTACAACAGACACGACGAGTATGCAGTGCTTCTTTTGATGAGTATAAGTAGGATACATAGTTTTAAATGTTTTCCAAAAGATATAAAAAGTTACGAAATGGTGCAGAGATAACATTCTGGTTTACAGATTAAAATTATTGAAAATCCAGGGGAGGCAACTCATGATTGGAGTGGTAAAAATAGACCGCGTGCCACAAACTATTGCGATTTTGCGCTTGTTCATCTCAGTTTTCATTGCTGATTTGAAGTCCAATGGGCTCAGGGCTGAAAAATGTGGGCAATTTGAGTTATTGACACAAATCCAAGATGGCCGTCCGCGATATGAATAAACGCAGGCCAGAGACATCATTTGTTCAGCTTAAAGCTACAAACAAGAAACATCAAAGAAACATTCTTTATCAGAAACTCCAAGGCTATAGTACTGTTATAGTGGCTTCTCCGACTAATAGCGTGAGCGGCTCAAAACAATAGACGCGTGGGGATCGAGGAATTAAAGACTCCACTTACTTCCCTTGGATCGAAGACCGGACTGGGAGAGTACTAGGCTTGGACCGACCCCGTCTTGATTGGCTGATTCTGGGGCAGTGGATAGATGCCTCGTGCCTCCATGCGGGGAGCTGGACGACCCCGCCCACTCGACGAGTCTCTCCCCGTGGGGATACCTGGGGGGTGGTGTCTTGCGCACAAATAGTTCCCCCACCTTCTGGAAGTTCTATGCTTGCAACTTCCTCTAATCTGCCACTCTGCTTGACTCTGCCACTCTGCCTATTCCCTTTGCTTTCTATCATCTACTACATTTCTGACTTATTGGCCCATTCTCAACTGGTCACGTGATGTGATGACGTCACAGGCAATAGTTCAGCGGGGTGAAAGGAAACGCGATGCTGAGCTGTTGAGTAGTTTAACATATAGACTTCTGGTAGACTTTGCTCTTGCACGCACGGGTGCCTACAGAATGAGAGAGAAAAGGAGAGGGACAGACTAAAGGCAGACAGACATACACCACGCGCGCGCGCATACGAACCACACACACACACACACACACACACACAACACACACACACACACACCACACACACACACACACACAAACACACGCTAATTCACATGCCAGGGCTGTTGATCTGCATGCTTTAGTGGAAGGATATCAATGCAAACCACCTCCAGTCAGTTCTCTGCTGCGCATAATTATAATATAATATATGCATGTCTTTCGTTTCCGACCATGTCAGCCAGGAAGAAGAAGAAGAGGGGGCATGCTGGGATAAAGATTTGTTCATGGTGGAGAAAGCCTGGCCCAGTTGTTTTTGGGTACATCCCCGCTCTTATTGGCCAGGGATTTGAGGAACAGCTGGCGTTGGGGGATACCGTAAAGAGACACTGACGCCCCACACCACGTCCCTTGGGTTTGTTTTTTTTTCTGGGTATCTGTGACCCACATGCAAAATGTCCCCCGACTTCAAACTGAGGCTGCTCTTTAAAATGCTGTTTCGTTTCGGGAGGGGGGACTTTGTATTGAACATTTGTATGGGAGTCGAACCTGGTCCAAAACAAGATTTCTTACCAGCTATAAGAGGGAAAGCACGTGAAACCCGTGATTTTGACACGTGATCGGTGGTTCTTTAAAGACACAACTGACCCACCCACCGATTAGCCGCTAGGGTGGTTTGTTTGTTTTCTGGTAGGCTGCGACCCTACATTACGAATGGCCCCCAACTTCAACTGAGGCTGCTCTTTTAAAAAATGTGTTTCGTTTTGCAATCTGGGAGCATTTGTGTATGGGAAGTCCAAACCTGGTCCAAGAACTATAGATTTCTTACCCTATAATAGGGGAAAGCACGTGAAAAAAGAAAAAAGAACCGTGATTTTCACACATGATCTTGTGTGTCTTTATAATTACAAAACCCCACTGACCCAACCACGATTAAGTCCGCTCTGGGTTTTTTCTGGGTAGCGTGACCCGATGGCAGATGCCCCAACGTTCAAACTGAGGATGCTCTTTAAAAGATTTTTCTTTTAATTTGGGGGGCATTTTTTGGGAGTGAAAACAAGGATTTCTTTACGCAGCCTATGAAGGGGGAAACACGTATAAACACGTGATTTTGACACTTTGATCTTGGGGTGGGATCTTGAAGCCAGTACAAATACCCCCCCCAGTAATGAGAATCATAGAATCTTATCCAGAGGACCTAACTCGTTCCTATGAATTTCAATATGGTTGAAATAACAGTATTTAATAGCGCTTTATTAACCTCAGTAATGAGCCCAAAGCCGCTTTACAAAATCAATTATTCATCAACAGAGTAACAAAAAAACGCACATTCAAGAGTGACCACCAACCACCACATACTATGCAAAGCAACTCTCATCTCTCTCCTCTAACACACACGCACAACACACAACGCACACACGACCATCACAACACACACGCACACGCGCACACGACGCACACACACACACATACACACACACACACACACCGACACACTCACACAAGCAACGCAAACGACACAAACAAACAACACACACACACAACACACACACACACCACACACACACACGACACACCACATAACACCCAATTATTGACGCCAACTCCGTTCACACTCCCCTTCGGTAAGTCACAGCAACTGAGCCGCCATGGACTGACACACATACACCACACGCAGACCATACAAACACCAGCCCTCACACCACAACGTACGCACGCATACAAAGACATACACAGACACGCACTACAAACACACACGACAAATTCTGCACGACAAAACCCATCAAAACCAAAAATACAACACAATCACAACACTTCAATGCTCACACAACGACTCACACGCCACACACCACCACAGACACACAAATAATAACACACACAACACGAGAACACCCACACACAGAGCAACACAACCCACACACACTACACAAACACACAAAATAAAGGACACACAGCAGCCATCGAGCGCACAAACACCAGTGAAGGAAAACAAACACGGTAGGAGTTACGTGGGAGTACGGAATCAAACGGAATAACTCGCGCACACGAACTACAACGAACGCGCGCACACTGGACAAATAAACACAGCGGAAAACATAGCATACGCAAACGCCTCACAAACACAGCACAACCTCTTAAATCAATCTACATCTTCCCGGATCACAACGCCGTGCAACGACATATAAACGATTCGACAAAACTGCTCAAATATTTAGGAGGGCGCAGCAGGAAAAATATTGTTGTGTTTTAAGAGAAAATTCAATGCTTTATAAATATAAATAATTTTATTTAATAAATCTTTTAAATGATTATTTAAAAATTTAATTTAATAAATTTAATATTTATAATATTAATATTATATAAATAAACATTAAACATGCAGTATACATTATTTGTTAATTAATTTATGGGATTGTGTGTTTTGGCACATATTGAATTGTAACAATAATGTACCCTAATTTAGATAATTATTAGTGGTCGAAAAATCCCTTAGGTAGATGCAGGCGCCGCGCTTCGTGTATGAATAGATCGTAGGAATCAATAATCACATCTAATATAGTAAAGCCAATTGTCCTCCGTTCAACGTTTTCCGTGTGTGTGTCCTGAAAGAACAACTAAAACCAAAACCCCGGGCCTTAATAAAACCTGCACCACTAAACTCACCCTCCCTCAAAAACCCATACTGCCCACCACCGCCTACCCCACCTCCCCTCCCACTCGCGCGCCACCCTACCCCCCGCTCGCTCCAACATATAAGAAAAACTTATAAAACTCCGCGAACTACTCCGTAACTTCCGGGGAACCCTTAACTCTCTCCGGGAAACCTCTTAACTTTACCTCCCGACCTCTTAATAACTTCCGCTTCATCATAACCTACTCCGCACTACACTATAAAACTTATAACTACCTAAACTCCGACCTCCCGTCCGCACCGGTTTTTTTTTTTTCGACCCTAATCGCTTTCAAAATTTGCTGTGAGCCCTAACGGGCGAGATGGCAAAAAAACGCAAAACGACGGAAACGGCAACCGAGGGCGGCGGTGCATTTGCGCGGTTTTCGGCAAATGCGCGAAACGCGCGATCCGCCGGCCTCGCGGCACCCGTATCTCCGGCGTTTCTGGGCCGATTGCCTTCGAATGTGGCAGGAAGATGAATCCGGGACGGGGGTGACATATCCTGTGTACCAAACCGGAAGCGAATCGGTTCAGAACGCGCTGCGCTATGCGACTTGTCCACACCGTTTTCTTAACCCCGAATCGCTAATCGTTCATGTGCTGTACTCAGCGTTACTAGTACTTTGCGTTACGTTTACGTACTAGCGTTAATTACCTTACTAGGCGTTACTGGTACTCGGAGTTGCGCTAGTATATTTTAATATTACCTCCACCAGGACCATTGTCTGGCCTATATGATCCAGAAAACAATGACATGATCATGAATATATCTCTTTTTTTTCTAATTTCGTTTTTTTTACTGTCGGTGTTTTCGTTTTCTTCTTGCTTTCTTCCCTTCCCTCCCCCTTCCTTTCCCCATTATTCTCTTGGTTTTGTTATTCTTCTTTCAGCTACTTTACTTTTTTTATTGCCTCTTCTTTCTTTCTTTCTTTCTTTCTTTTTCCTTCTTCTGGAGGTGTTTGTTGTTCTTCGTCCTTTGCTTTTTTTTTTTTTTTTTTTTTTTTTGCTTTTTTCTTCTTCTTCTTTCTTCTTACTCTCCCTTTCTTACTTCTTTCTTCTCTTCTTTCTTCTATCTTCTGCTTCCTTTCTTCTTCTTCTTTCCGTCTTCGTCTTCTTTCCTTCTCTTTTCTTTCTTTCTTTCTTTCTTTTGCCTTCTTCTTCCTCCTCTTCCTCCCTCCTCCTTTCTCTTCTTCCTTCTTCTTCTTCTTATTCTTCTTCTCCTTCTCCTCCTACCTCCTCCTCCTCCTCCTCCTCCTCCTTCCTTCGTCTTCTTCTTCCTTTTCTTCTTCTTCTCTTCTTCATTCTTCCTTCTTTCTTCCTTCTTCCTTCTTCTTCCTTCTTCTTCTTCTTCTTCTTCCTTCTTCTCTCTTCTTTCTTCTTCTTCTTCTTCTTTCTTCTGTTCTTCTTCTTCTTCTTCTGCCCTTCATTTCATTCTCCACTCTTCCATTCTTCTCTCTCCCTTTATTTATGTGTCACGAAAAATAACGAGTAAGGCTAGGTGTACATCTTGTGTCCCGGATAATGCAAAGCATCTGGGTTTTTCTTCTTAGAGTGTTTTTCTACCACATCCTGCTGCCGTGTCATTCACACTGCTGCGTGCGTTGTTGTGTACAGCATTTGGATCCGCTGTCGCTCATGTTGTTTTTTGCGTCTTAGGAGAGAGGGAGAGAGACCAAAGAAGCAGACCTGCCGTATGCATGCATAACCAACCTGTCCAGCAAGTCAAAGCAACCAGGCGTGTGTGCTGCTACCTTTCACAAAAGACGATTTGTCAAACATGCTGGTCCTCTCGGGTAGACACACAGATGGACACCGCGCCTTAACACACACACATGCGTGTCGCTCATCATACAGAGGAACACTCGAGGAAGGAACAGACGCCGATAAAAGCGTTGATGAGGAAAAACATGGATGTACTTTTCTAACGCAAAGAAGGAGCGGGGAAACATTGAGCATAACGAGTAAATAATTTGAAGAAAATAAGAGCAACACTCGAAGCGAAAAGTACACATGGACGGACTCCTGAACTGTTAAACTAGTGAACTTTTTACTCATACGTGAGGCATCCTGCCTATCCGCATGGGGACATGTACACAGAGAACAGCACACCATGGACTGGAGAAAAAGAAACTGATACTGTATCTTCAGTATGCAAAACCAGCACAACAACACTTGTGTACAATATAAGACTAGTACGGTTTTACAAAAAATGAAACAGACTGCTACGTCACCGGAACATACAACAAACAAACCAACCACCACGACAAGTGGTAAAGTGACGTTTTATTTATTCACACGACACGAACGAAACTACTGATATTTCGGCGAATGCGCCTTTATGAACATATACAAAGAAGAAAACAGCAAACAGCAAATAAGCAACAGACAACAGGGAGCAACAAGCAGCGAACAAAAGGAGTTAAAAAAAAAACAGATCAAATAAAAAAAACCACCCATACTTCCCCTCCCATTCCCAATCTAACTGTACAACCAAGTTGAAACCAAAGAGCAAGGTTTTAAGGCGAACCTAAAAATATATATTATTTGAAAGCAGAACAAGAGGAACTTCCGACAATAGCGTTAAAGTTTTCCAACGGAACGTTTCTGTTTAGGCAAAGCGAACCCAGCTTGTCAGACGACAAAGGAAACAAAACATCATCACTAACCCTTTAGGGACGTACTGCTGTCTTTAAGAAGAAGAGCCGGTCCACAAGGAGACTGGACAATTAATTCAGTTTCACAAGGAAGGTCTTGATGGAAGTTTCAGTTTAAAAACGTCGCGTACTGCTTTCGCCATGTACACGGGCTGAACAAACCAGCCCGGTATAAAACAAAAAATGATGTCTGAATCACCGTTTTTAAGCCAAAAGGGCCGAGAATCGATCAGGAAGTTTTCAAAGTAAAACTTTGAAAAAGTCTTTCTCTTTGTCCCTCGAACGGACTCCTTTTTTATCTGCCTCGATTGGATTGCATGTTGTACAATGTTTCCTTTCTTTTCTTTCCTGTGTGTTTTTAGTGTACCTCCCCCTCCCTCTGTTTCCCTCTATATCTCCCACTTGTCAAGAATAGACATTTGTACTGTGCTTTCGCTTATAGCCAAGGGATCAAGAACCTATTAAAAAAGAAATGTTTCTTTCTGTCTTTCTTCTGTTTGGTTATTTTGGTGTGTTTCATGTGTGGTGGAAAAGTGTATCTCAGAGACTCAAGCTTTATGACAATGACAGAGAGAGAGAAGCAGAGAGAGATAGAGAGAGAGAGAGTGGGTGGGGAAGGGAGAGAGAGAGAGAGAGAGAGAGAGAAGAGAGAGGAGAGAGAGAGAGACAGAATATGAGGGGGGG
>JAGGCT020004090.1:92500-97295 GCA_017654935.2 Phymorhynchus buccinoides | reverse complement strand
CACACAAACACACACTCACATATTCATGCATGCGCTTGCACACACACACACCACAAACACACACTCACACACACACACACACACACACAAACTCTCACACATACACACACACACACACACACACACACAACACACACACACACACACGCACGGCAAGCACACGCACCGCACACACACACACACACACACACACCACACACACACTCACTGACACGAACACGCACACGCACGCACACGCACGCACACGCACACAACCACAACAACACACACACATACACACACATAACACATGCACACACACACGCACGCACGCAAGCACACACACACACCACACACACACACACACACACACGCACACACACAACACCACAGATGTATTGGAGTTTATATATTTAAACAAGGGTAATCTATATTTTCAGAAGTTTTTGTTAGGCCACTTTAGTGTACCACAGTAACTGTTCATTAAATATAAGTCAAAAAGATGTGTAGTATGGATGAATTAGTTATCTTCAGTGGAAAATTGCTATGGCTTTCACACGGGTAATGTATTTATGGTTATAGATGCCAAGTGATTTATGTAAGAACATTTCTACTTTGTTTTCATAATACTGCTCAAAGAAAAGCTTTTACAATCAATCTGTGGTAGAAATAATTTTATATTAGAAATTGGTAGAACATGCCGCCAACGTCTGTATATGGAATATTGCTTGGTGATTTTTTTATGCAAGAGTTCTATATTCAACTTTTAACTAAACATTGATTTGTATAGTGTTGTGGACGGAACAGCTGTGAATCACACAACCACACAGCTGCAGCAGCTCCCGAAGGCTAACTCAAATGGCGGGACCTAACGGGGGGGGGGGGGGGGGGGGGGGGGGGGAATGTACAGCCTCCACCCTTTTTCCTCAAAATTGTTTCAAACCAGACTTTCATTGTCAGTTGAGGAGGAAGTTTATGATAACATTGCCAACGTGTATTTGTATGTGTTATGGTCGTTCCCTTTTGTAGGACAGTGTGTAAGTAGCATGATGTGTACTTAATGGTTCAACACATGTTTCAATAGGGGTATGAAAAGTAATGTCATTAGTCCGTTATTTCATGCCCAGATTGCACTATTTTGATTCTCGGATTTAAAAACATTTCCAGGGGAGCATGCCCCCGGACCCCCCTAAAAGTTTATGTCTGGCCCTGCCTATTGAATGTTGTGTCCGCACACTTTGTTGTTGTCCTCCTAGAGTCCTACTGTCCTATTATTTCAAACAGTGATCAAGCTAGGCCTCATTTATGACTCTCTCTCTCTCTCTCTCTGTCTATTCTATCTAGCACATGACATGATTGGTGCACATAACACATACACACACACACACACACACACCCACACATACAACACACACAGCACACGCACACCACGCACAAACGCACACGGCACGCACACGCGCACGCACGCACTCACGCACGCATGTACGCACGCACGCATACACACACACACCACAAACACACACGCACACACACACAAACAACCACCACACAAACTGAGCTGCAGCAGCAGCTGTACTGTTTGGAAGTTGTTGTCAACATATTGTTTTGTTGTGTCCTACTTTTAATACCATTCTTTAAACATTGATCGGCCTCTTTATGACTTATGACCCTATGTCCCTCTCTCTCTCGGTCTCTCTCTCCCGGTCGATCAGTTCCCGTTCCCTATCTCTCTCTCCTCGTTCACTCTGTCTCCTCGTCTCCCTCCTCTTATCTCTCTCCTTTCCCTAAACCTCTATCTCTCTTCACCTCTTCTCCCTCTCTATCGTCGTCTCTCTGTTCGCTCTACTCCATCTCTCTCTCCCTCGTCCTCTCTCTCTCTCTCTCTCCTCGTCTCCTCCTCCAGTCTCTCCCTCCTCTCTCCCTCTCTCTCTATCTCTCTTTCTCTCTGTATCTCTCTTCGTTTCTCTGTCTCAATCTCCTCTCTCTCTCTCTCTCTCTCTCCCTCTCTCTCTCATCCCATACACTGAATCCACAAAACACTAAAATTAATTCTCATTAAGGTCATATTCCCATTAGATGTTTTCTCTTCTTTTTCATTTTATGTTATTTGGTTGGCATAATCTATTGGCCTCTAACCGGCTACTGCGTGGTTATAATAGGCCTGTAGCTATACTTACCCTTTTTGCCTTCAATAAAATAGAATAACTCGTATGTGTTGTGGATTTTGACCACTGTAGAACATAGTTTCTTGTTGCCTAGCATTGTTACTCTGATTTGCTACATTGTAAACTTTGTATTAATTCAATTTCAGATGTTAGCTTTATTATTGTGATTACGTATTTTTTCACAGCAGACAGACATACAATTAAGTCAATAAAGTAAACAATAAAACTTTTCTTCATAATATATGTATTCTTGGTGTTATGATAAAGAGGAGTCTGTAACGTTTGAAATCTAGGTATGGATTCAGTAGATGCGACAGGCACAACTCTCAAGCACACCAAAGCTCACCCACAACAGACTAAGATTTGTTTTACGAGAAACAACACATTTATTCACTCACTCAGCAATCATGACAGGACCTAGCTAACCCCAAATTTTAACGCGTAGAACCCCTCTCCAACCCCTCTCCAACCGGAACCCAAAAGAGACCCTAACCCACTATGGGGAACCAAAACGGGGAAAACAACAATTTCATAATAAATCTAATAATAGAGAAGAGTAAAATAAAGTCACACACTCATGCATCTACCACTCAACACACAACTTCACACGCACAAAGGTACGTAACTGAGTCGCATCTCAGAAGACGAAGACAGAGTCTTAGGCGTAGGATGAGCGAGCGTCCGGACAGTTCATTTCGAAAGGCAGACACAGATAACGCCACTCGTGTTCAGTCCCTCGAAGACTTTGAGCACCCTCCAGGCCTTGGCGCCAACGTACGTGTCCCGCCGAAGGAACGAAGACTGAGACAGCAGACCACCAGACCGTCCTCGATGTGAAGGGGAAAAAGCTCCAAACGAGCCGTGCCGTAGAAAACTGACCCTCTGACAGTCGTCCAGGGTGTTACCCGTCCAGGCCCCACGTGGATAGGCCTAATGGCCAGTTTGATTCGGTTCAAAATTTTAGTGCGGTTCTCGAAATGAAGATGAGTTCCAGCTCCACTCTTTCCTTTCTCCAGTGACGGAGTACGAGCTAAAAACCCTAGTTTCTGCGGGCGTCGATTCCCTAGCTTGCTACCCTTGAAGGTACAAGTTACCAAAACTAGCTCGAAGACATGAGCACAGAACCGACCTGTACAACAGTTAGACTAGAACCTCAAATCAAAATCCACGCTTCCAGTCGGGCAGACGACAGTGAGTGAGCCCAGAACCGACCTGTACAACAGTTAGACTAGAACCTCCTATCACAATTTCTGCTTCCAACCGGGCAGACGACAGTGAGTGAGCTGAAAAGCAAAATTATGGATCGGAAAAAATCCGGAATCCGGACTACACGAGAAGAACGATAGTTTCGTGGAAAGGGCTAAAAACACGTCGCAAAGAAGAAAACAACAAACACAGATTCAGAAACATGAATCCCTCATGCGTTTGAAACATTGTGTTGTTACTATGCACACCCCAATAAAACTTGTCTATGTTTATAGGCCTTCAATTTGTGACAAGTCAGTGTTGGAGATTAAAAAAAACAAGGACTGCCTAATTTGTAAAACTAGGCACTCTGCATAATCCACTCTGCCTCTTCAAAAAAAAAAAAAAAAAAATAACAAACCAGGTTTTGCCTATTCTGTAGATTAGACACGTCTGAAAAGTTAGTTAACAAGTTAGGCAGACCTAGTGCCTAGTTCACAAACTACGCAAATTGGCTGCCTATTCTACAGACTAGGCAATTATGTGAGTTAAGTGAGTTAGGCACGACATTATATATTTCACCTCAAGCATGCTGATTGCTGGGAAAAACTTGTCTAGGCAATTTTGCATCTTTCCTCTAGCACTCATATGCCAACTCATTTGTGACTATGATGAATGGAATGGTGCTGATGATTGATGTTCGTGATGATGATTGGTGATGATGATGGTGACACATGATTGGTGATTGATGATGATGATCCCTGATGATGATGATTGATGAGATTGATGATGATTGATGGTGATGATGATCATGGTGATGATCATGATGATGGTGGTGATGTCGGTTGATGTGGGTTGAAAATGGTGATGGTGATGTGATGATGATGATGATGATTGATGATGATGGTGGTGTGATAATGATGATGATGATGATGATGGTGATGTTGGTGGTGGTGGGTGGTGATGATGATGATGTTGATGGTGATTGATGGTATGATGATAATGAGGATGATGATGGTGATGGCTGTTGATGTGTGTGTGTGGTGATGATGATGATGATGATGATGTGATGGTGGTGATGATGGTGATGATTATGAGGATGGTCGATGATGATGATGGTGGTGATGATGATGATGTGATGATGATGGTGATGGTGATGGATGATGATGATGATGATGATGCTGCTGATGCTAGGGCGCTGATGATGATGATATGCTGATGCTGAGCTGATGCTGATGATGATGCTTGATAAACTGGTGCTCTGATGATGGTGATTGATGCTGGGCCTGCTTGATGATGCATGCTGGCTGATGCTGATGATATGACGCTATGAAATGCTGATGATGATGATGATGATGATGGTGATGGTGGTGATGATGCTGGATGATGGTGATGATGATGATGATGATGATGATGATGATGGTGATGATGATGATGATGCTGATGATGATGATGATGATGATGAT
>JAGGCT020004090.1:87500-90000 GCA_017654935.2 Phymorhynchus buccinoides | reverse complement strand
TGATGAAGGTGATTTGATGATGATGATGATGATGATGATGATGATGATGATGATGATGGTGATGATGATGATGATGGTGGATGATGATGGGATGGTGATGATGATGATGATGATGATGATGATGATGATGAAGGTGATGATGATGATGATACGACAATGTTGCTTTTGACATGTGCATGAGAGATGAGAGAGATGATGCTGATGGAGACTGAGAAGGAACACTGGTGAGATGAGGACCTGAGAGAGAGAGAGAGAGATGATGAGAGTGATGATGACGAAAAAGATGGTGAGATGAGACGTGATGATGCATGGTACATGATACAGATGCTGTCAGATGACTATGATGAAGATGATGCTGTCGAGAGAGAGAGATGAGAGAGAGAGATGAGGAGTGATGAGACGAGATGCGAGAGAGACGCGAGAGAGAGAGAGAGGAGAGAGAGGGAGAGAGAGAGAGAGAGAGAGAGACTGAGAGAGACGCGCAGAGAGACGAGAGAGAGAGAGAGAGAGACAGACAGACAGAGACAGAGACAGACACAGATTGTCAAGACTAATAAGGACACTGTGGAGACGAGAGAAGAGATGCGAGAGAGCGATGAGAGAGAGCGAGAAGAGATGATGAGAGAGAGCAGGGACACAGATTAGATTGAAGAAATAAGGACACTGTCAGAGAAGCTGAGGACAGAGAGAGAGAGAAGAGAGCGAGAGAGAGAGAGAGAGAGAAGAGAGATAAAGCGCGCGAGAGAGAGAGAGAGAGAGTAGAGAGAGCGAGAGAGAGAGATGAGAGAGAGAGAGAGAGAGAGAGAGAGAGAGGGACAGAGACAGACACAGATTGTCAAGACTAATAAGGACACTGGAGAGACACTGTCTCTCTCTGTCTCTCTCTGTCTCTCTCTCTCTCTCTCTCTCTCTCTCGTTCTCTCAAGACTCTCTACATCTCTCCCTCTCTCATGTGTGTGCGCACTCTCTCTCTCTACAAGACTAATAGCAGGACACTGTGGAGAGAGAGAGAGAGAGAGAGAGAGAAGAGAGAGAGAGAGAGAGAGAGATGAAGAGAGAGAGAAGTAGAGAGAGAGAGAGAGAGCGAGAGAGAGAGAGAGAGAGAGAGAGAGAGAGAGACACTTTGATAAACCTGCATTTTGTCATGATTTAAGCATGGCACACTTCAATAATGTACTTCATTGTTTATGTCCTATTCAAGCTCTAGATGTATTTTATTCTACATTCCTATCCGTAATAGAGAAACACGCACCTCTTCGAAGCAAAAGAGTCAAAAGTTCTACTCTTCCTGGATGGCTAACTCCCCAAATAGCAGAAGCAAGGAATAAACGAAATCAACTGAAATACAAATACAAATTGCTGAAGAAAGAAAACATTGATTCACTACCTGATGATGTTAAAACAGAAAAGCAACTTGAGCGTGAAAACGCTGAATCAGAATTTAAAAAACTAAGAAACAAAGTCAATGATCTCATTCGTGACTCCAGGAAACAACACTTCAACAAAATGGTATCTGCAAACAACGACACATCTACTTTATGGCGAGCCATAAACACTATCACACATAAGTCTAACCGCCAGCAGACTAATAACTTTAACTGGTCGCCAGATGCATTCAATACCTACTTTATAAATTTAGCAGAGTCTGTAAGTCCAACAGATACATCACAACATGCAAAAGGCTATGCACCACCACCTTATTTTCAAACCTTCTGTAATACTAACGCTAAACCTGGCAGTTCATTTAAAATACCTTCACTAGCTGTTCACGAAGTTGGCTCTCTTATTTCAAATCTAAGAAATACTAAATCAATGGGACCTGATAAAATAAGTAGTTCTCTCTTAAAACTTTCACTTCCCTACATAATAGAACCCCTTACCTTCATATACAACGCATGTATAGACCAGAACATTGTTCCACCTGATCTTAAATCAGCAAAAGTTATACCATTGCCTAAAAGTAAAGATATTTCTGACTTGAATAATTTTAGGCCAATCTCTCTTCTTTCAGTTCTGTCTAAGCCACTAGAAAAACATATTCACAAACATCTAATGCAATATTTAGAAGATAATAATTTGTTTTACCCCTTCCAATCTGGCTTTTGACATCACCATTCTTGTCAAACTGCCCTAGTCCACCTATGTGACACATGGCTTTCAGCAATCAACCAAGGCAAAATGACAGGCTCTGTATTCCTAGACTTTAAGAAAGCGTTTGATCTTGTGAATCATGAAATACTACTTAAAAAACTGGCGCTATATTTACGAGACGAAAACACGATCTCTTTCTTTGCATCTTATCTTACTAATAGAACACAGTTTGTCTTTAGTAATGGCACAAACTCGTGCACTGAGATCATAAAGGCTGGTGTACCCCAAGGATCAGTCTTAGGGCCTCTTCTATTCTGCCTATTCATTAATGATTTGCCTTTATCAATATCGGCTGACTCTGTCTCGTGTGATCTCTTTGCTGATGACACCTCTCTCCATTCTAGTGCAT
>JAGGCT020004090.1:65000-75000 GCA_017654935.2 Phymorhynchus buccinoides | reverse complement strand
CTCTGTCTCTCTCCCTCTCTCTCTCTCCTTTCTCTGTCTCTCTCTCTCTCCTCTCTCTCTCTCTCTCTCTCTCTCTCTCCCCCTCTCTCTCTATCTCTCTATCTACCTCTCCCCCTCCTCTCTCTCTCTCTCTGTCTCTCTCTTCTCTATCCTCACTCTCTCTCTCTGTCCTGTGTCTCATGTCTTCTCTCTCTCTCTCTCTGTACCCCCCATCTCTCTCTCTGTCTCTCTCTCTCTCTCCCTCTCTCTCTCCATCTCTCTCTCCCTCTCTCTCTCTCTCTCTCTCTCTCTCTCTCTCTCTCTCTCTCTCTCTCTCTCCTCTCCCTCTCTCTCTCTCTCCTCTGTCTCTGTTTCTTTCTCTCTCTCTCTCCTCTCTCTCTCTCCCTCTCTCCCTCCCCTCCCCCTCTCTCTCTCTCTCTCTCTCTCTGCTTCTCTCTCTCTGTCATTGTCATAAAGCTTGAGTCTCTGAGAACACCTTTTCAACCACACATGAACACACAAATAACCAACAGAAGAAAGAAACATTTCTTTTTAATAGGTTTCTTGCTCCCTTGGCTATAAGCGAAAGCACAGTACAATGTCTATGTCTTGACAACTGGGAGATATAGAGGGAAACAGAGGGAGGGGTACCACTAAAAACACACAGGAAAGAAAAGAAAGGAAACATTCGTACAACCTGCAATCCAATCGAGGCAGATAAAAAGGAGTCCGTTCGAGAAAGACCTTTTTCAAAGTTTTACTTTGAAAACTTCCTGATCGCTTCTCGGCCTTTTGGCTAAAACGGTGATTCAGGAACATCATTTTTTGTTTATACCGTGGCTGGTTTGTTCAGCCCGTCGTACATGGCGAAAGCCGATACGCGACGTTAAACTGAACTTCCATCCAAAGACCTTCCTTGTAGAAACTGAAGTAATTGTCCAGTCTCCTGTGACCGGCTTTAAAGCAGCAGTACGTCCCTAAAGGGTTAGTGATTGATGTTTTGTTTCCTTTGTCGTACTGACAGCTGGGTTCGCTTTGCCTAAACAGAACGTTCCGTTGGGAAACTTTAACGCTCTTGTCGAGAATTCCTCTTGTTTGCTTCAAATAATTATATCATTTTAGTTGCCTAAAACCTTGCTCTTTGGTTTCAACTTGGTTGTATCAGTTACGCATTGGACTGTGGAGGGGAAGTATTGGGTGGTTTTTTTTATTTTGATCTTGTTTTTTTACTCCTTTTGTTGCCTGCTTGTTGCTCCTGTTGCTATATTTGCTGTTTGCTGTTTTCTTGTTTGTCTATGTTCATAAAGGCGCATTCGCCGAAATATCCAGTAGTTTCGTTTTGTGTCTTGTGAATAAAATAACGTCACTTTACACTTGTCGTGTGGTTGTTTGTTTGTTGTATGTTCCGGTGACGTAGCAGTCTGTTTCATTTTTTGTAAAACCGTACTAGTCTTATATTGTACACAAGTGTTGTTGTTGTTGGTTTTTGCATACTGAAGATACAGTCTCAGTTCTACAGTCCATGGTGTGCTGTTTCTCTGTGTACATGTCCCCATGCGGATAGGCAGGATGCCTCACGTTATTTACAAGTTCACTAGTTCAATAGTTCAGGAGTCCGTCCAAGTGTACTTTTCGCTTCGAGTGTTGCTCTTATTTTCTTCAAATATTTACTCGTTTGCCTCAAATGTTTCCCTCCTTCTTTGCGTTAGAAGTACCTCCATGTTTTCTCCTCAAAGCATTTTATCGGCGTCTGTTCCTTCCTCGAGTGTTCCTCTGTATGATGAGCGACACGCATGTGTGTGTGTAAGGCTCTGTGTCCATCTGTGTTCTACCGAGGACCCAGCATGTTTGACAATCGTGTGAAAGGTAGCAGCACACGCCTGGTTGCTTTTGACTTGCTGACAGGTTGGTTATGCATGCATACAGGCAGGTCTGCTTCTTTTGGTCTCTCTCCCTCTCTCCCAAGACCCAAACAACATGAGCGACAGCGGACCAAATGCGTACACAACAACGCACGCCAATCAGTGTGAATGACACGGCAGCAGGTGTGAGAAAAACACTATAATGAAGAAAAACCCAGATGCTTTGCATTAGCCGGGACACAAGATGTACACCTAGCCTTACTCGTTATTTTCGTGACACATAAGAAAGGGGAGAGAAGAAGGTGGAGAATGAAGGGCAGAAGAAGAAGAAGAAGAAGAAGAAGAAGAAGAAGAAGAAGAAGAAGAAGAAGAAGAAGAAGAAGAAGAAGAAGAAGGAGAAGAGGAGGAGGAGGAGGAGGAGGAGGAGGAGGAGAAGAAGAGAAGAAGAAGAAGAAGAAGAAGAAGAAGAAGAAGAAGAAGAAGAAGAAGAGAAGGAGGAGGAGGAAGAGGAGGAAGAAGAAGGAAAGAAAGAAAGAAAGAAAGAAAAGAGAAGAAGACGAAGAAGAAGAAGAAGAAGAAGAAGAAGAAGAAGGAAGAAAGGGAGAGTAAGAAGAAGAAGAAGAAGAAAAAGAAAAAAAAGCAAAGAAGAAGAACAACAAACACTAAGAAAGAAGGAAAGAAAGAAAGAAAGAAAGAAAGAAGAGCAAAAAAACAAGTAGAAGTAGCAGAAGAATAACAAAACCAAAGAATAATGGGGAAAGCAAGAAGAACACGAACACAGACAGTAAAAAACGAATAGAAAAAGAGATATATTCATGATCATTTCATTGTTTCTGGATAGTCCAGACAAGGTCCTGGTGGAGTAATATAAAATATACTAGCGCAACGCCGAGTACCAGTAACGCCTAGTAACGGTAACGCCTAGTAACGGTAACGCCAAGTACTAGTAACGCTGAGTACAGCACATTTGAAGCGATTCGGTTAAGAAACGGTGGAGTCGCATAGCGCGCGCGTCTGAACCGATTCGCTTCCGGTTTGGTACACAGATAGTCACCGTCCCCGGTCATCTTCCTGCCACATTCGAAGGCAATCGGCCCAGAAACGCCGGAGATACGGGTGCCGAGAGGCCGGCGGATGCGCGTTTCGCGCATTTGCCGAACCGCGCAAATGCCACCGCCGCCTCGGTTGCCGTTGCCATCGCCCTGTTAGGGCTCACAGCAAGTTTGAAGCGATTCGGTCGAAAAACGGCGGAGTTATAAGGCCCGTTTTGTGTTTCAGACACACACACGGACGGACACTTGGCTTTTTACTATATGATGATTGATCTCTATTCATACGCGCTACCTAAGGATTCGACTAATTATTGGTCCATTCAATATGCAAACACACACACCCTAATTAATAACACATGTCTACTGCATAAAGCATGATTTTCTCTTAAAACCCATCTTTTTCCTGCTGCGCCCTAAATATTTGATCAGTTGTCTATCGTTGTGTGCACGTGAGGGAAGATTGATTTAAGAGGTTTGTGCTGTGTTTTGTGGTGCGTGTGTGTGCGTGTGTGTGTGTGTGTGTGTGTGTGTGTGTGTGTGTGTGTGTGTGTGTGTGTGTGTGTGTGTGTGTGTGTGTGTGTGTGTGTGTGTGTGTGTGTTGTGTGTGTGTGTGTGAGCATGAATGTGTGCTTGTGTGTATTTTGGTTTTGTGGGTTGTGTGTGCACGCATGTGTGTGTGTTTGTGTGCGTGTCTGTGTGTCTGTCTGCGTGCGTACGTTGTGTGTGAGGGTGTTTGTGTCTGCGTGTTGGTGTATGTGGTCAGTCCATGCGGCTCAGTTGCTGTGACTTACCGAATGGGGTATGAACGAGTTGGCGTCAATAATTGTGTGTTTATGTGTGTGTGTGTGTGTGTGTGTGTGTGTGTGTGTGTGTGTGTGTGTGTGTGTGTGTGTGTGTGTGTGTGTGTGTGTGTGTGTGTGTGTGTGTGTGTTGTGTGTGCGTGTGTGCGTGTGTGTGTGTGTGTGTGTATGTGTGTGTGTGTGTGTGCGCGTGTGCGTGTGTGTGTGTGTGTGTGTGTGTGCGTGTGTGTGTTAGAGAGAGAGAGAGAGTTGCTTTGCATATGCACTGTTGGTGGTTGGTGTCACTCTTGAATGTTGTTTTTTGTTATCTGTTGATGAATAATTGATTGTAAAGCGCTTTGGGCTCATCTGAGGTAAAGCGCTATATAAATGTACTGTTATTTCAACAGTATTGAAATATCATAGGAAGAGGTTAGTCCTCTGGATAAGATTATGATTCTCATACTGGGGTGGGGTATTTTGTACTGGCTCTCAAAGACCCACCAGATCACGTGTCAAAATCACGGGTTATACGTGTTTTCCTCCTTCATAGCTGGTAAGAAATCTTGTTTTCACTCCCAATACAAATGCCCCCAAATTAAAAACGAAACATCATTTTAAAGAGCATCCTCAGTTTGAAGTTGGGGGCATCTGCATGCGGGTCACGGCTACCCAGAAAAAACCCAGAGGGACTTAATCGTGGTGGGTCAGTGGGTTTTTAATTAAAGACCCACCAGATCATGTGTGAAAATCACGGGTTTCACGTGCTTTCCCTCTTATAGCTGGTAAGAAATCTTGTTTTGACCAGGTTTGACTCCCATACAAATGCTCCCAGATTGCAAACGAAACACCATTTTAAAGAGCAGCCTCAGTTTGAAGTTGGGGGCATTCGTATGTGGGTCGCAGCTACCCAGAAAAAAACCACCCAAGCGGCTTAATCGTGGTGGGTCAGTGTGTCTTTAAAGACCCACCAGATCACGTGTCAAAATCACGGGTTTCACGTGCTTTCCCTCTTATAGCTGGTAAGAAATCTTGTTTTGACCAGGTTTGACTCCCATACAAATGTTCCATCCAAATTCGAAACGAAACATCATTTTAAAGAGCAGCCTCAGTTTGAAGTTGGGGGCATTTGCATGTGGGTCACAGCTACCCAGAAGAAAAACAACCCAAGGGACGTGTGTGGTGGGTCAGTGTCTCTTTACGGATCTCCCCCAACGCCAGCTGTCCTCAAATCCCTTTGGCCAAAAGAGCGGGGATGTACCCTGGGCAAGGCTTCTCCACCATGAACAAATCTTTATCCCAGCATGCCCCCTCTTCTTCTTCTTCCTGGCTGACATGGTCGGAAACGAAAGACATGCATATATTATATTCTAATTATGCGCAGCAGAGAACTGACTGGAGGTGGTTTGCATTGATATCCTTCCACTAAAGCATGCAGATCAACAGCCCTGGCATGTGAATTAGCGTGTGTGTGTGTGTGTGTGTGTGTGTGTGTGTGTGTGTGTGTGTGTGTGTGTGTGTGTTCGTATGCGCGCGCGCGTGTGTATGTCTGTCTGCCTTTAGTCTGTCCCTCTCCTTTTCTCTCTCATTCTGTAGGCACCCGTGCGTGCAAGAGCAAAGTCTACCAGAAGTCTATATGTTAAACTACTCAACAGCTCAGCATCGCGTTTCCTTTCACCCCGCTGAACTATTGCCTGTGACGTCATCACATCACGTGACGTGAGAAGAATGGGCCAATAAGTCAGAAATGTAGTAGATGATAGAAAGCAAAGGGAATAGGCAGAGTGGCAGAGTCAAGCAGAGTGGCAGATTAGAGGAAGTTGCAAGCACAGAACTTCCAGAAGGTGGGGGGACTATTGTTGCGCAAGACACCACCCCCCAGGTATCCCCACGGGGAGAGACTCGTCGAGTGGGCGGGGTCGTCCAGCTCCCCGCATGGAGGCACGAGGCATCTATCCACTGCCCCAGAATCAGCCAATCAAGACGGGGTCGGTCCAAGCCTAGTTACTCTCCCAGTCCGGTCTTCGATCCAAGGGAAGTAATTGGAGTCTTTAACACCTCGATCCCCACGCGTCTATTGTTTTAGGTATTAGGTATTAGGTACTTTATAGTCACAGAGGCGTCTCTGTGAAATTCGGGTTGCTCCCACCTGGAGAGCGCGTCGCAGCCGGAGGCGCGCCACCCAATTTTTTTTTTTTTTTTTTTTTTTTTTGCATGCGAGTTTTGTCACTGATGAGGGGGGGGGGTGTTAAATTTTTACCAAATGACAACTTTTTCGTTGCCACTGGGTTTAACGTATGCTAAGTGCATGGGCACACGGGACCTCGGTTTATCGTCTCGTCCGAAAGACTCCACGTTCAGACCGTAAAGCCTAGTGCAGAATGAGAGGAAAAAAATCCCCTGTACCCAGGTTCGAACTCGGGTTTACTTGACACGAAGCGAACGCGATACCACTGTGCCACTCTTTGAGCCGCTCAGGCTATTAGTCGGAGAAGCCACTATAACAGTACTATAGCCTTGGAGTTTCTGATAAAGAATGTTTCTTTGATGTTTCTTGTTTGTAGCTTTAAGCTGAACAAATGATGTCTCTGGCCTGCGTTTATTCATATCGCGGACGGCCATCTTGGATTTTTGTCAATAACTCAAAATTTGCCCCAATTTTTCAGCCCGGAGCCCATTGGACTTCAAATCAGCAATGAAAACTGAGATGAAAAGGGCAAAGAATAGGATTGTATGATGCATTGCAAGGTAGCTTTTGCACCCCGGACTATATGTCTTGATCTGTAATCAGAGTCATTTATTTACTGTTTTATCCTTTACGTGCCACCACGGATGTATTTCCATGTACTTAATGCAATTAAATTGTGTGACTTGTGACTTGTGACTTGTGAAGTTATTGTAAACCCCTTTTGGGTGTCCCAAAATAGGCTATGGCTCCCCCCCACCTGCGTGCGCATCTCGACCCTTCCAACGGAAGTGTCGCCATCTTAGTCCTTATTTGTGTGTAAACAGCATCGATCAGGCATTTTTCAAACAAAGTTACTGACTAAGATGGCGGTCTCCCATAATATGGCACGCTCCTTGAGGCCGGATATGACAACACGTGGGTACAAGCCATAGGTAGGGGAAGACGGGGTAAAAAGCGCATGGGCGGGTAAGAAGCCCACCCCAATTATCTCATGAAATAAAGAAAATTTCAGTCAAATTTGCCCATGAGACGAATGCTAGACATTAACGCTCGTCTCATGGGCAAAATGAGACTGAAATTTGCTTCATTTCATGAGATAATTGGGGTGGGCTTCTTACCCGCCCATGCGCTTTTTACCCCGTCTTCCCCTATGCATATTTTCTTTTAAATTCAAACGTCAGTTTTGTTTGTGGTTTTGTTTGTTTGTTTGTTTGTTTGCTTTGTCAAGTTGTGTGGGGTTGAGGTTGTTTTCTTCAAATTAAAACGTCACAAGTAAGAACAAAGATGAGGGAAGTATTCACAACGCTTGAGTTAGGCCGGGTTCACATTAGACGCGCAAGTTCCGTACGGAAAACCCTACATAAGTGGAAGGAAGAAGGATACAAGTTTACGCATATAATGGAAATTCGGACACGTGCGCAAATCTGTTCCCTTCTTTGTTTCACTTATTTATGGATTGCGCACGGGTTTCCGTGTGTACACGGCCTTTATGGCAATTATTTTTTGCATCAAACGAATCAACCAACCAATATCATAATCTTATTATGAATTATTATACCCGGTTGTGTGTGTGCCTGAGAGAGAGAGAGAGAGAGAGAGAGAGAGAGAGAGAGAGAGAGAGAGAGAGAGAGAGAGAGAGAGAGAGAGAGAGAGAGAGAGAGAGAGACAGAGAGAGAGTATGGGGAGGGGGGGGGGCAGATGATAAGACAGAGAGAGACAGACAGACACCGAAAGAGACAGACATAATGATAGAGAGAGGTGTGGTGCCTCTTATTCGTTTTGCCCGTAACATATTGGAAGACTAGGTGTCTAAAATCTTTATCCTTGAAAATTGATGTTAAAGTTTTTGAAATTTTTCAAAGTGTTCAACGTCTCTCTCTCTCTCTCTCTCTCTCTCTCTCTCTCTCTCTCTCTCTCTCTCTCTCTCTCTCTCTCTCTCTCTCTCTCTCTCTCTCTCTCTCTCTGTCTCTGTCTCTCCCTCTCTCTCTCTCTCTCTCTCTCTCTCTCTCTCTCTCTCTCTCTCTCTCTCTCTCTCTCTCTCTCTCTCTCTCTCTCTCTCTCTCTGTCCCTGTGTGTCTCTCTCTGTGTGTTTCTGTTTCTGTTTCTGTTTGTCTCTCTCCCTCCCTCCCTCTCTCTCTCTCTAGCTATCTCTGTTTATCTCTCTCTCTCTCTCTCCCTCTCTCCCTCTCTCTCTCCATCCCCCTCCCTCTCCCTCTCTCTCTCTCTAACCCTCGTAGCTCTCATACCTCCAAAGTGCAATCAGAAGCCAAGAAGACAAATTGTTTGAAACAGCTGCGCACTGGTAATAACGCCTAATAATAACCAAGGATGTCACATAGGGGCCCACAAATTGGGCCCCATCCCCTAGTAGCCCAGACTACAGAAAACGGACAACCTTATTTTGCTAGGACTCGATAATACGCGAAGGGGGGGCAGAGATGGATGAGGAATAAAAACGAAGTTGTTAGTCTCTGTTATCTGGTTCTATTCTGTGTGAGAGTGGTTCCTGGCATGAAATAATAATAATAATAATAATAATAATAATAATAATAATAATGATAATGATAATAATAATAATAATAATAATAATAATAATAATAATAATAATAATAATAGGATACTATTCGCCAGAAGTTAAGGATCACACTTTGCTTTGTAATCCAATTTGTGAAAGAGAGAGAAGCAAATTTTTTTTTTTTGGGGGGGGTCAACTCACAAACGGAATTTCCTAAACTTGAGTTTCCATGGAAACTGATCATCTCTGGAACACTCAAAGACATCTAGGGGGGGGGCTACCTACTGCAACATTACTACCTTTTATGCAAATAATATTCTTCGTAAACCTGACAAATCAAAATGAAAGCTTGATTGTTAAGACTTTTCTTTTAATGAACAATTGTGTGAGTTATTGGATTTGTGGTTGTTATTTTGTTGTGGTGTTGTTGTTTTCTTTTGCCATGCTGTTTCATGTTGCAATGGATTCGGCTCTAAAATAAAAGCATGTAAGACAAAGAGGCTTTAGACTCTTGTCCCTAGTAATATGAATATGCGACCCAGCACCACGAAAGGGACATTAAGTGTCAAACTGACTATTCTGAGAAAATGATGCGTTTGACAACTGCAGACAATTCTCTTTCTAATGATACAAGAACCATTCTTGTATCTTTTTTTTTTCTGTTCCAGAGTTATGAGCATTTAAGGTTAGTAGGATGAGCGTCGGTCATTTTTAGAGAACACAGTCTACAGGCTAGCCTAGCTGAAGAAATTCCATTGACCTACTCATTTTAAGGCACTTACATGACCAGTTAGTGACCATATTAAAGATTGTCCTTTTTACATATGAAATATAAGATGTTATTAAATACAACAATACCATTAACTCAAAATTGACACACACAAATGAGATTTGTGACTCTCCAAGCTTATTGTGAGAAACTAACCCAGCGACTTAACCATTTCACCGCCAAAGTCGCATTTTACCATCATGATTTAACATCTATGTCACTAAAAGGCATCAATTTGGGGTCTATTATCCAAAGACCCTATTGTCTTAGTTTTGGGAAGTAAGGATAGACCTTATTTTACTTATGTCACACAAGAATCCCCAATACTTCAGATGGATTTTGTTCTCTACCCAGGTAAATTTAATGAAAATAAATCTTGGGCTGAAATATGGCTGGCGGTGAAAGGGTTAATGTCCCTTTCGTGGTGCTGGGTCACATGATAGCCTACACGGGGATGGAGGTAAACCTTTAACTATTTCTGACTAGTATATTTTGCTGTATGTGGGTTAAGTGTGATAGCCTTCTAGTCTTGTGCATTCCGCTCTCAGTGTCATCTGTGATGCTCTCCATCCAATGATACAAATCGTGTTACCTCGGGCAAGAATCAATGAGAAATTGTTAAGAGGCTGGAGGAGAGAGAGAGAGAGAGAGAGAGAGAGAGAGAGAGAGAGAGAGAGAGAGAGAGAGAGAGAGAGAGAGAGAGAGAGAGAGAGAGAGAGAGAGAGGGGGGAGAGAGAGAGAGACAGAGGGGGGGGGGAGAGAGAGAGACAGAGAGGGGGAGAGAGAGACAGAGAGTGAGAATGAGACAGGGATATAGTGAGAGAGAGAGAGAGAGAGAGAGAGAGAGAGAGAGAGA